>OZ014524.1:26052156-26163285 GCA_963966055.1 Lathyrus aphaca | reverse complement strand
TCTCAGGATTAAAATTTTGTTAAAAAAATATATTTATCGTAGATGATTAGTTTATTAATTTATTGTGGTTAATTTTTGAATTATTTCTATTAATTAAGTTAAAAAATAATAAATAAAAATTTATTTTTATAGATCTCTGCAGAAACCGTGGGGATCCCCAGGGATCCGTGAGGACAGGGTTGGGGAACAAAATGCCCTCGTGGCGGGGACCTGAGACGGGGATGTGGAGTAAATTAGAGGGTGGAGATTGAGATGAGAATATATCCTCCACCCCTGCCCCATTGACATCCCTAACCACAAGTGACAAGTCGAGTCAACAAAGAGATCACAGGCAAAGTTATGTTAGTAAGGAATAAAGGAGAGATGTCATTTTGTAATAATTATTATATTATTAAGTGTAGTTTAGTGGTAGTTATTATTATTATTATTATTATTAGGGAAAACATCATTGGTTAAATATTCATCCAAATAAGTAAGAGAGATACCACATATTCACCAAAATTTTAAGAATTTTAAGGCATCTAGGATATGGATCCTCGTTCGTACTTATAAAATGATGAACATTTACTTTTTCAAGCAATGTGAGACTTACAAATGACACTTGTTTCTCAACCATTTTCCCCTCAAGTGTGAGTCCATCTATTATGCTCTCCCTTAAAAGGAAGATCTTTCATTCACACACATTTGTACCACCGTTAACACCCTTACACATCATGGGCATTTCAACGGGATACACTGTTTGGCCACCACCATATCAGGATGACTTTTGATACAAAGAGTTTTTCCCTTACTTAAATCAGACTCTGATACACTCGAATGAAATTAACACACAATAAAAAACCAATACATACCAAAAATAAAATTCTCCAAACTTGTAAATCGAACAAATAAATGCACAAGAGAACACTGATATTTTAACGTAAAAAATCATAAATGTAAGAGTAAAAAATCATATACCATCCAAACAAAGAAATAACTCCACTATAATCAAATAAGGATACATGAGAGTTTCAAAGTGATTCACAAACTAGTGCTAACAATAGTAAAATAACAAAACAAACCAGCTTACAAATAATAAACAAGAAGTTAAAATTACTCAAATATGTAGCTTTTAGTGTGAAACCAATATCTCTCAATCCACACTTCATTTTGAAGATCCCAACGGTCAAAAGGTACACACAGGTGTTACAAACCTTCTTTAAGAAAATAAGCTCAATCCAACGGTTAATAAATCCTGAATCACTGATTTAATGAGGCCGATTGTTGAAAAATGAGAATTGGTCTTTCTCACATTTTCTCTTTTTTGAAGATGATTTTCTATCTCTTTCTCTCTCTCAACCCTAAATTGGTTCTATCATATATCTCTTTCTCTCTCAACCATAAACTGGTTCTTTCTACTTATGCAAGTGAGACACAAATGAAAGAAAATATTGGGGCCTTTCTCCACATAGGAAGAGAGGCAAACCCAACAAATATCCTTTTCACAACTACGTGGAGAAAATGGCCAAATCGACGATATCACAACAAGGTTTAAAATTTCATCTCGGTAACACTTTAGTCATCATATCCGAATCATTATCATTCGTATGAACTTTACCTAACTCCAACAACTTAGCATCCAAAACACCACATATCTTATGATATCTCTTATCATTGTGTTTGCATCTTACGCGCCTACCTTGCTATGTGACTCTAACCAACCAATTTTTTATTCAACAAGCAATACTTGCATTCCTTCCACATGTCTTTGGTTTCCTTTGCTCACCCAACACACTACTCTTTCAAGTAGCGCTAACCCTTACTTCACCATGAAGTACTTGTACCTTGTCATGCCACCTAGCCCTACGTTGCATTTGTAGCTTGGGCCCATCGAACATTTATTCTTCAGGGGTTTTCATTTGCTTGTATTCTTCGTGGTGATTTGTCATTTTTCAGTTCTTTTCACCTATTTTATATTAATGCATACAAGAAAAGTCCAAATAGGTGTTTTCTTAGTTTTCATTGATAAATCATATGGTTTGTAATAATTGTCGGTGACATAAGTTAGGAAATGCCGACATATTTAACGTAAATATAGAACTTACTAGTAAGCAACCACTAAGGTTCTTATACTAACCTCTGTGAGTTTTTTTTGATACCACAGAGAGCTAATTTCAGTTTAAGAACATAGTCAGAATTCTCATGGTCCTCAAAATCGGAAAGAGGACTTAACGTCCATTTGATACAACTCAAAATCCAGGAAGCATATGAATGCCAAAAAGAGTCGAATCGCTTCGATACTAGTCATAGGAGAATATGTATTCTCATCATCAATACCTTTATTTTGATTGTATCCTTTTGCCACTAAATTTGCTTTATTTCTTATAATTGTGCCATTTTCATCAAGCTTGTTCACAAATACCCATTTGGTGCCTATGTCATTCTCATTTTGAAGACGTGAGAAAATATCTCATACATCATTTATTTTAAATTGGTTAGCTCTTATTGCATAACAAGGAGCCATCCTTCATCATTCAAGGCAACAATGACGTTTTTTTAGTTCAATATGAGAGATGAATGCAAAATAATAACAGAAGTTATTAACTCGAGAATGCATCCTTATGCCCCTTCAATATTTCCAGTTATGTTCTCTAATAGATGGTCTTTCAAAACAATCCAATCTTCAAGTAGCTTTGCTGAGGTCTCATGTTTATCATACTCTTCTTCCCTTTCCTATTTATCATATTTAATGTACTAATTTTTAGGAGGATCTAATTTTGAATAATCACCCCTTACCAAATCTTCTCTTGAAACATTTGAAATATCAAAATTAGAACTACCTTTCCCCATTTCTTGGGGTCTAGTTTCATCAAAAGCTACATGCACAAACTCTTCAATAACGTATGATCTATTCTTGAACACCATATAAACTTTAGTAGATGATTACTACCCTAGAAATATTCTCACAATAACTTTAGCATCAAATTTGCTTAACTTGTCTTTACCATTGTTTAAAATAAAGCATTTACAGCAAAAAAATGCAAAATAAAAAAACTTGGCTTTCTACCATTAACTAACACATATGGGGTCTTATCTAAGATAAGTTTAATTATAACCCCTTTTAAGACTTGACATTAAGTATTAACTACATATGCCCAAAATTGCTTAGGTAAACTCATCTCACTTATCATAGTCTGTGTCAATTCTTCTAAAATACGATTTTTACGCTCTATAACACTATTTTGTTGTGAAGTGCAGAAACATTAGAAGTTATGGGTTATACCATTTTTGTTGCAAAATTTTAAAAATGATAGTTAACAAATTCACCACCATGTTCACTTCTTAAAGAAAATATTTTCAAAGGAAATTGGTTTTGGACAAGCTTGGAAAATCTAAAAATGTTGTAAAAGTTTTTCTCTTATGTGCTAAGAATAAGGTCCAATGAATCTAGTATAATCGTCTACAATTACAAAGCTGTAATAATTGCCTCCTAGACTCTTAGTCTTTGAGGGGGCTACAAAGATCAATGCTCATTATGGAGGAGATCACTTCTCATAAGTTGTAAACCTTCTTATCAATGCTCGTGATAGTGGGTAGATCTTCCAATCAGGTGAGAATTCCTCTTGAGATGATGTAAGCCATCTTCAATTATCACTTCTCTTCATATACTAATGTCTTCTCTTTTTTTGGCTACGCTGAAAATTTCATATCTTTATCTTTGGGGAGGATATTTTTCTTGGCTTACACTTCATGGTCTTTACTTTATCTCCCATTTAAAATATGTATAAATTTTTCTTCTGGATTAGGTCTTCAATTTTGTCCCTATATTGAATGCTCTCTTTAGTATTGTGTTTGAGTTTTCTATGGAAATTTGAAGTTCTTAAACTTATTTAACCTATAAGACAATGAACGACAATGACCGATTACTACGGACTTCAACTACGACAATGACAACAACTCGACGACTCGACGATTTGGTCGGACAGACCGACATGCTCTGATACCAAGTGTAACACCTCGAATTTCCCCCGTCATTTTTAATAAATACAATACAACAAATTAGAGTATAATTTTATTCTCAATTTGAGATGCTACTTTTAACCATTCAAAACATGATTTTAAAGTTTTTGATACATAACATGAAATGGAAAATTCATTCAAATTAAGCAGCAGAAAAACTAAACAATCATTAAAATAGAAATAGTTTGAAACCTTCCAAAACAACACCAACATGTTCCAAACATAACAAATGAAACTAAAATAACAAAACAACGTTCCCAACTCTCATGTTACGTATCAGAGCGAACACCACGACCTCGACCACGACTACTCCTGAGTATCTGCACGTTACCAACATAGGGGTGACATTCAAACAGAAGGGATGAGATTCTTAAATCAATTAAAGGAGAAAGATGATATAAATATAGGACATATATCACATAAGTACAACAACAACATATTTATCACAACCCAACTACACATCTACAATAAACACATCAACAATATATACATCCATATCAGCAACAATGCATGCAAATGAAACTCAACCATAGACTCAATGCATGTGGTACCAAGAATCGATCCCTATTTCATGATCCAGTTCTCGTCCAAACTCTCGACCCCTTTTCCATGGTCCAGTGCAACCCCTCTTTCATGATTACACCCTTGAACCCTATTTCATGGTCCAATGTAACCCCTATTTCATGATCACACCCTACACCGTGATTGAACACAATCACCTAACCAACAACGACAACATGCAACAACAACGACAATATGCAACAACAACAACATTTCATGCATATTCGTTCTCATACTAACAGTTTTAGACCAACAACACATACACAACAAAACATACATCATGCTTTCATAAGATTCACACAACAGTTTTCAACTTTAACAAAATGCACATACAACCTCTATAAATCTACTCACATTGCATCAACAACATACCAACCCTCCTAAAACATATAATACAATTTTTTTAATGAATTTTAATGAATTAAAAACATAATTTCTCACTCTCAGGTCTCGCTAAGCGACCCCCTTGCTCGCAACGAGCAAGTTACTGTATTGACGAGGCAAAAATTTTCAACAGCTCGCTAAGTGAGCAACCCCTCGCTAAGCGGGCAAAGCGAAATAGGTAGAAAAACCCTGCGATTTCTGCACTTCTCCCCTGTGATTCTCACCCTAAAGCAGTGTATAATATCAGTCCCAATCACTGTTTTCCACCAGATTATTCACATTTATCATTACCAACACAAACATACAAATCAAACCTCATGAACTCCTCAATTTCATATCACATTCATCAATTTATTAATCACCCAATCTCACTAACATACCTAAGGATATCCACCTTAACATTCATATCATAATACCCTAAAAAGATGAAAGAGATCCCACCCTTACCTTAATTCGATGAAAAATCCCTTCCTTCGTCACGAAATTCTTGCTTCTAGCCTTTCTCCTATTCTCTCTTCATCATACTCTTCCAACTTCCACGATCAGTTTTCACGAAATCCTTCCCAAATTCTCCTAATTCCAAACATAACCCTTGGACCCCTAATATGGAATCTCCATCTTGCCCTCACTATTCCTTCGTCCAATTACCAACTTACCATTCCACTTAATATTTTAAATATTTATTTCAATATAATATAAATTATTTAAACTTATATAAATTAAAATAACATCATCCCTTCACTCAACACACCACCAAACTTCACAATTCACACAACACACAATTTTTTTTCCAATTATTTAAATTAAATAATTAAATAAATAAACAGGGGCATTACAAAAAGTATATTTAATTCATATTTAAATTAGTATTATGATTTATATTTAAATAGACTAATGAACTCAAAGATCAATAAGACTGAATGTTTGTTTGAATTGACTTATTTTAGTTTATCTTGTGGCATTAGTTAGACAAGACTATTTGTTTAAGAAAACTTATAAGAACAACTTAAATCCTTATTATTTATAAGACAACTTATTTTGATAAGTTATATAAGATATCTAAACTTTATTTTGGTATTTAATTAGACATTTTATAAAATCCCACTTAGACAATAGTCATTATATATTGATGCCAACTGTGGAGGATGTACCTCTAAACACTTAGACAATCAGAGCGTAATTGTAATCTTTAAAATTTTAAAATGATATAATTGAGTCTGAATTTTTTAGACTTTAAAAAATAGTTATAAGATTTAAAGATTCTCCAATCTTTTATAAAAACACCTGACTCAAATAAAATTTAACGCTATCAGATAATCTTCGAAACTCTCTTACAACTATATCAACATATCTATCTTCTTCTTCTTAAGACTTTAAAGAACATATCTCTAAAACTCTAATGTGAATATTCCTTTATCTCCAAACCAAATGTACCAAGTTCAACGTAACCATAACTAGAAGGAACATAAATGAAGGTAGTTATGCCATTCATGTCATTTGAAAGGAATATAAAAAAAAAGAGCATCCATTAAAATATGTGCTAGAATGATAAAATTTATCTCATCCTATGGAATTGAATCTTTCATGCAATTTTTTAGTGTCACTCTCAAATTGTCAGGTCAAACCCAAATACACTAGCCTATCAGAATTTGACCCCATTTGGTTGATTTGCTTTACCAAAATTAAACATTATTCCTATTTGTCTTTTTTTTTTTTGTGTGTGGATAGTTTTATGAATTTTTGTGCCACATGTTCTATTCTAAAGATAAAAGTTGGGATGACAACATTATTCCTATTTGGCTTTTTTTTCTCCAAAAAGTTTTATATGAATTTTTGTGGATAAATATCGATATTCAAAGTGTTTTCTTGAAACACATTGACTATGTTTAACAAAGTGTAATCGTAAAAAGAAAGAAAAAGTCTAACAAAGTGTTTTATCTTATGTTACAAAAAAACAGTTTTTTTTTATCTAGCTTAACATATTTCACCTGTTCTTGAGTTTTTTTGTTAAACCATATTTTTAGACTAGCTACACTATACTTTTTATAATGAATATTTCAGCCATATCCAAAAGAAGAAGAAGAAAAATTAAAAAGTCTATTTGATTCAATGATTTCTATCATTATTAGTGGAAGTGTATTAGCAATTACATCTAAATTTAGGATTATTCAACTTTTTTTTTTATTTTTTTTATTTTTAATTTTCCACAAAGTGGCGTAGGCCCATTAGATGTAAAAAACATACTATCCAAGTTATAATATTTGGCTGAAGTAATGAATGAGTGAAAATTCTAAAGTTTTTTTCCCTTCTTTTGTAACTTAGATCCATTTTGTTAGTCAATCACTAATTTGATATTGGTGCTTTTATCTTTTGATTTCATGTCTCTCAAGCATACAAATTTATACTCTAAAGGCTTGGATTATATCATTTAAGCTCTCCATATGCATGTTGATGATGCCATTAACCACACTCATCATCAAATTGATAAGAGATTTCAAGTAGTAAGTCAAAATTTGGATCTACAATTGGGAAATATCCTCACAAGAATGGATAATCACAAATAAATTCTTGACTCCAAACCTGAATTTGTTGTGATTCTTACCACAAAATTGATTTCTCAAAATGGAGCGCATCAATCAACCACTGCAAACAAAACTACATCTTCTACAAGCATAACTCTCATCTTTCCATACCTTCATGGTTATGGAACGACTAATACATTTTTTGTTTCACCCAATACCCATATTTTTACTCATGCAAATCTCATCCCTATCCACACAGTCTCACACTCAAACACTCACATTTACCCTAATATTACTTCTACATTGGGAAATACAACAACAAAATCACCACCACCACCCTTATTCTCTCCCCCAAACATTTACGGGGTCCACTTGAAGGTGAGAAAAATACACAAGAAGAAAATTGAATTGTGTTTTCTATTTCTTTAGTTTGCCTCTGATTAGAGTTCAAAATCTAAACTGATGTTCAGATTTTGACTATATGTTGGAGCGAAATATTAACAAAAGCAAATTAATAATAACATAACACACAAAGATTTATATGTGAAGAAGAGTTCTTCTTGTCCTTGATTATAGCTTTGATGAAGACAACCACATCAATAAAAAGAAGTCAAAGCTTGAAGACTAGAGCAATCATGTTTCTATTCATCTTGTAAGGTATATGAAACTTCCATATCATATACATTCTTTTAGTGCTCAATGTCTTTTAATCATGCATTGAAAAAGATATTTCATATTTGAACCATGTTAAATAATTTTCAAAGATCATCTAATGTCTTGGTTATATTTCTAGATGATACATGGTTTTGAATCTTTTGAATTAACAATTATTTTTTAATTTTTTCACTGATGTAATCGATTGTCATCCTATTGCAATCGATTATCATATGCTAAATTTACAAAAAAATATACACGTTACACTTGGTGCAATTGATTGCACCTGTATATTTTCTAAAAAATACTTTGTTTGAATGCACCTTTTCATCATATCTTTTCATGGCATCCCTTACATCATTTCTCTAATGAAATTTCAGAATTTCTCTAGCCACTGCCATAATTTTTGTATGGTTTCTTTCATCATTATAAATACAATTTAAATTTTTATTTTACTAATCATCTCTTTCAAACCTTGTAAAAACTCTCTATATTTTCAAATTATAATTTTCATACTTAGATACTTTGTGAAACACATTTTCATATCATATTCATCAAAGTATCATTGAGCACTTAGAGAGTATATGTTATTGAATCTTCATATTAGAAGATGTCTTTATTTGTTTGAATAAGTCTTAACCATTCTACAAACTTCAATTATTTATATCAATTGTAATTATTACAAATTCCTTAGTATAAATGATTATTTGGTACTAGGAGGGATCTATAGGAATATGAATTGTTTCTTCTTTTAGAGAACTTTCCTTGTTGTCCAAGATAGTTGGAAGCAAGAGAGTGATTAAGAGAGGATTGTTCTCTTAATGCACTTTGTGTAAATCCAACAAGATTGTTCTTGGTGATTGTGTTAAAGTCTGTATAGAAAGACTGTGATTGTCTTGTCCATAAGATCTAACAATATTAAAATCTCTTACATGTGGTAAGGGGATTGTAGTACTCTCAAATTGTGAGGGGAACCAGATAACTCTCAGTGTTCTTTACTTTTTTGCACTTTACTGCTTTCGCAATCATCACTATACAAGAAAGTTAAAAGCATAATTTCAATAAATTAAAAATCAATCAAAGTACCTAATTCACCCCCTATTAGGCGCACTCATATACTTACAATTGACATCAGAGCAAGTTATAGATAACTTGTTCCTAAAGATTCATAATGGCTTCCACAAGTACAAACTCGGTTTTAAAATATGGTGGTAGTAGATAAAAACTCCCACTATTCTCTGGTGAATATTTTGATTTCTAGAAAATCCATATGAAGGCTCATTTAGAAGCACAAGGAAAAGGAATATGGGAAACCATAAAAAATGGTCCACATAAACCTATAAGTGTCGTTAATGGTATCAATACTCCAAAGACTAAAAGCTCTTATGATGATGATAAGAAAAATATTCTTAATTAAAAGAAAGCAATCAACATACTTCAAAGTTCACTAGCATGGATGGATACTTTTGTGTCTCTCAATGTAAATCGGCAAATGAAATTTGGGATACATTGAAGGAAATTCATGAAGGAACTGCTAAAGTAAAAAGATCAAGATTGAATACCTTGAGTCAAGAGTACGAGATGTTCAGAATGCATCCTCGAGAATCAATCATTGCTCTATAAAAGAGATTTGTTCACTTAACTAATCACCTATTCACTCTTGGTAAGACTTTTACTAACGATGAATTAAATCTTAAAGTGATTAGGTCTTTAAACATGAAATGACAACCAAAGGTGACAACTATATCAAAAAAGAAGAATCTTTTTACCATGACATCCGTTTCCTTGTTCGGAAAACTTCAAGAGCATGAATTAGAACTTGAAATATTGGAGAAGTATGAAATACAAGTAAAAGATCCAAAATACATCGTATTAAAGACAATAGTCATATTTCATGATAGTAATCAAGATGAGGAATCCACTGACGGTGATGATGATCTAATAAAATTTTTTAAAAATTCTTGAGAAAAAAGAAAAATAAAAAAAGAGATCATTCAAAAAGAAACACCAACAAGGAAAGTTACAAGTTTTGAATGTGAAAAAAGGGACATGTCAGAAGTGAATGTCCTACGGTTGAAAAGAAAGATATATTCAAAAGCAAGAATCACAAAAAGAAAAAGAGAGAATATGTAGCATGGTATGACAATGAAATAAGTTCATCTTCAGATTAAGATCATGCAAACAAGGCATCGATGGCCTCACATCATTCAAGTGATGAAGAACACGAGGTTAGTGATTCTGAAACTGATGATATTCCATATTATGATGAATTGCAAAGTGCTTTTCATGAATTACATGATAAAATTTTGAAATTTTCTAGAAAATATTCAAGTCAAAAGAAAACTATTTTAAATCTAGAAAGATAGTCTAATAACACTCATGTGTAATTATACTTAATCAAAAATTCAGCATGCAATAATTGTTCATCTTTTGATTCTAAAATTGCTGAATTAAACCAAGTAATTTTGTAGTATGAAAATAAATTCAACAATGTAGAATCAAAGGAAGAATATGTTGTAAATAATCATAAAAGGTTTTATAATAAGAATCATGTTTTTATAGCTACTTGTTTCTATTGCAAAGCAAAAGACTATACTACTAATGCTTGCTACATAAGAAATTATGATATTCCTTATAATGAGTATGTATGGGTAAGGAAGGTATCTAACCCAAAAGGATCCAATGAAAATTCGGTACCTAGATGTAACTAATTATTTTGTAGGTACTTGAAGGTTATATGCAAGCATTGTCAAATCAAGATTGATCCTTCAAGACACAAGACCATATGATATGGTAATTCTAAAAGTTTCATTGACTGAAAATATGTTTCGAAGATGCATCAACATTAATATAAAATTTGACATCAAATCCTTGTGAATGAGATAAATGTCTAATTTTTTGCAATTAATTTGCAATTATAATAATCTATCCTTCCTATGTTATCACCTTACTTTGTACTTTATTCTATTTTGTCTTCTTTTGATGATGTCAAAAGGGGAGAAATAATAGGTATTAGATTTTTCTTGTTCATAATACTTTCATGGGAGAAAGCCTTGAATTGAAAAAGTAATGGGGAGATTCTAGTTGCTACTCAATATTTAAAAAACTCATATATTGAAACAACTCATTGATGAGCAAGTAAAATTTCAAAGGGTGTTTTGTCATTATCAAAAAGGGAGAGAATGTGAATAAGAGTTCTTCTTGTCCTTGGTTATAGTTTTGATGATGAAAAACACAATCAAGTTTCTATTCATCATTTAAGGTATATAAAACTTTTATATCATATACATTATTTTAGTGGTCAAAGTCTTTTAATCTTTTGCATTAGCAATTTTTCAATTTTTTCATAGATGCAATCGATTGTCATAGGCTAAATTCTCAAAAATTGTACACGTTACATTTGGTGCAATAGATTGTCATCCTAATGCAATCAATTGCACCTGCACGTTTTCCAAAAAAAATACTTTGTTTGAATGCACCTTTTCATCATATATTTTCATAGAATCCCTTACATCATTTCTCTAATAAAATATCTGAATTTCTCTAACCATTTCCATGGTTTTTGAATGATTACTTTCATCATTATAGATACAATTCAAATTTTCATTTTACTAATCATCTCTTGCAAACTTTGTAAAAACTCTCTATATTTCTAAAATCGAATTTTCATCCTTAGATACTTTGTGAATAATATTGTCATATCATATTCTTCAAAATATCATTGAGCACTTAGAGAGTATATGTTATTGATTCTTCATATTTAAAAGAGAAGAAGAATTTATTTGTTTGAATAAGTTTTAACCATTATACAAACTTCAATTATTTATATCAATTGTAATTGTTACAAATTCCTTAGTATCAAAGATTGTTTGGTACTAGGAGGAATCTATAGGGAGGTGGATTATATCTTTTTATAGAGGCATTTTCTTGTTGTCCATGATTGTTGGAAGCAAAAGAGTGATTAAGAAAGAATTATTCTCTTAATACACTTTGTGTAAAACCCAAGATGATAGTTCTTGGTGATTATGTTAGAGTCTGTATAGGAAGACTAGGATTGTCATGTCCATAAGATCTAACAATATTAAAATCTCTTACATGTAGTATGAGAACTGAAGTACTCTCGGATTGTGAGGGGAACTATGATAACTCTCGGTGTTCTTTACTTTTCCGCACTTTACTGCTTTCTAAATCATCACCATACCAGAGAGTTAAAAGCATAATTTCAATAAACTAAAAAATGATCAAAGTACATAATTCACCCCTCTTAGACACCCATATACTTACATTAGACTGGTTCGTCCCAAATTGAGAGTAGTCTAGTCCTCTTGTAGCACAAGAGATTTTCACTATAATCAAAACATGATTATCTTCCCTCCCCTTGATAAAAATCCATCCCTCATATTCCCTCGATTGAACCAAACAGACCCTTAGGAGCCTATAATTCTTATACTATATTTGTCTATTTAATTAATTAAATTTATATTTTTTTCTATATTTTAAAAACAGAATCAAATTGGTCGGTTCAACTGATTGGACCAAAAATCGGAGTTGAATATGGTTCGGGTCAACCATTTAAAACTGCTAGTGAGTCAAAATCAGAGTAAAGTTAGAAAAATCGGATTGAACCGTTCAAAACCGTTGAAATTAAATATCAGATTTGGTTTTGTAAAAACACCAAGTTCAAAAAAATTCATTAAATTTGGTTTCACTATTTTTAATTTTTTTTGAAATTTTTAATATGTCAATATCAAAAACCTATTCCTCAATCAAAAAAAGAATTTGGTGTTTTTTTCTACAATCATACAAACTTTTAAGTTCTATCATTCTGTTATAGTTTTTCTTTCAACCAATCATCATCATATCGTCTCTTCTAAACATAGTCATGTTGTTCATCTAAATATTGGTTATCGTTAAAATCAATATTGTTTGTCGTTATCAATTATGACAAATTTGTCATAGTTCAACTCAAATTTATTTATTGTTGTTCAATTAAGTATGTCGTATTATTTCTTTTTGATAATTCTATCTTATTTAATTTATGTATTCTTAATTATTTGAATTTTATTTTAGTTATTATGTTCTATTATTTTATTTTTGATTCGAATTAGTTTAAATGATTTTATTTGAATTCTTTAATTTATTCAAATTATTCTTAAATGAAGGTTGAAACTAAATGTACAACTATGTTATGTTATTATACGTACTATTGATATTGTTGTATTAAATTTGTAATGGATATTTGAAATATTTATTTTATATTAGGTTGTGAATATATGATTGTGTGTGACATATTTATTAAATTCAGTTTCATATCATTAATTTTTAATAAATGGTTCGATCGTAGATTTAATTGGTTAAATCAATTGAACCTTAACCCAGATATTTTAACGGTTCGATCTCTAGTCTGATTTTTAAAACATGTGTGAAGATATCAAATTTGGTTCAATCTAAATCCAATCAATGATGATCATAATCATAACATTTAATTAAAATTAAAAACCTCTTAAGTGTTTCATGAAAGACACATTTTTATTAATTACATTTTTTAATTCTAATTATATAAGAGTATAAATAATTATTATTTTTTATAAATTTGATAGTATATATTTTTTTAACGTATAAAAACAATAGAGATATTATGTTATGTTCTGTGATGAATTGTTGTCTGCTTTATTGAATTCATGTTTGACAAATTTAGAATCTTTATCATATAGAATATGTTTATGTTCCTCTATGAATCAACCAATGACCAATGTCCTGATGATAAGTTGTTCTTGATTAATGAGGTGAGGTCCCTTCCTCACAAGTTGAACAAATCTATTCTATTTGTGGATGGTTTGGTTTGGTCTCTTATTTTATATAGATAGACATGTACATGCCCACTATGTTACTCCATACAAGTTTCAATCACTACTTTTGGTATTCACAAAGTTTTTGGAAGAATAGAGGCATCGATTTTAAAATAAAATAAAAAATTCTAATATGGACCACTTATTTTTCTCACTTGAATTCTTATAGTTAGAGTCATCCTTTTCTTTACCAAAATAATTAGAGTAAAACTTGCTTTTAATATGCATCACAGATGATGTTGTTATAGTAAGTGTTGTGATTGCAATCATGGAAGATTTTGCAATAAATATTATGGTTGTTGCGACGTAAACTTTCTTATCAAAATAATTGAAAAGTGTGTTTGATTTGTTAAAATATTTGAGACTGAACAACAAGACAATTTTTTTTTTATATTTTGTTTGATATATAAATTTATTATGAAATAATTTTTTGACTCAAACATAAATTATCAAAAAATATTAAAATAAATTTTTAATATCTCTCTATTTAATATTTTGATTTATAAATATAATATTAATATTATATTTATTAATAAAAAAATATTATAATAAAAGTATATTATTTGTGTCTGATGCATAGGCATATCAAATAAAATAGATTTTTTTTTTCTCTTCATCTTTTTTTTTTCTTCTTCTCATTATTTAATATTTTGATTTATGAATATCAATATTTTATATATCAATAAAAATATTATAGTAAATATTATATTATTTAGTGCATAGATATATCAAATAAAATAGACAAAAAGTTGTCTAGTACTTCGACCATCAAACAGAGTACAAAACAAAAAATTGTCTTGTATTGTTCTGTATTCTCTAGTACTGTTATGTCCAATACTTTTTATTTTACAAATCAAACGCACCCGAAACATATATTTGAAAGATGTGTTGGGAAAAAACAAAGCATAGAGAAAAAGATGAACACAATAACAATATAAGAGATAAACGTGGAAACTTTAAATTCGGAGAAAAAATCACGACCATTGCCAAATGACAACCTGAAAATAACACTATGTGAAAATTGTTACAACGCATAGACTATCCTCAACCACTTAGCCCCCCAATACACCCATACCCTCCAAAACAAATATTTAACTACATATCACAACACTATAATACAAGAGCATAAGAGAACAAAAAAAGTCAAATACAAGCTTAAAGTGCTTTTGACTAGTGCATCTTAGAATGAAGAACTTGAATCATATATAGCCTTAGACTCCATCTTCCTTAGCAAAACTAAGTGATGTGAGACTTCAAATAAATTATATCCTATATATAGTCTTATATTCTCTCTTCATTCACAATACTAAGCGATGTGAGATTTCTTCAACATGTATATTTTCAACCAACCCTAACAATCTTCACCTTGATTGAAAATAATACATAAGCTTTTATTGTTTACATCGACAATCATAATCTACCATAAAGAGTATCAACATGTATATTTTCAACTAACCCTAAGAATCTCCACCTTGATTGAAAATAATACATAAACTTTCATTGTCTTCACCGACAATCATACTGGACAAGAAAGAGTATACTCACTTGAAACTACGTCACTCCAAGAATTTTCAAATTGTCTTCACTGACAATCATAGTTGTAAGAACTATCATACTCTCTCATGAAACATATATTTAACTTGAAGATAAACCAATTCAAGAATTTCACAATGTCATAACTGACAATCATATATTTTATCTTGAAGAATAAATTTCAATTGAAGGTAAATCACTCCAAGAATTTCACACTATCTTCACCGACAATCATAGTTTTAAAAAACCTATCATACTTCACCTAAAGAAGAGTATACTTCACCTGAAGTTAAACCAATTCCAGAATTTTCACATATCGAAAACTAGGTTGAAAACTTATGGTGCAACTTCATTGTTGGCGGGAAGCTCTTCAACCACCGACATAATCTTGCACATTGTGTAATCTTGATTGTACACATCGTTGACTTGAAATTTCCTCAAGTAAAAAAAATCTTCCATCAATTTTCTCTAGTCCAAACTGCACATCGGAATTTGTGACTGCATCTCAACAACTTTTTCATAACACTATGCTTCTTTTCTGATGTGGAAGATCAGGCAAAGCTGAAACCACAGAGCATAATAAGAACTTTTATCCCTGGATCAAACCAAAAGCTCTGATACCAGTTGTTAGGAAAAACAAAAATTAGAGAAAAAGATGAACACAATAACAACACAAAAGATTAACGTGGAAACTCCAAAACTGGAAAAAAAAACCACAAACGTTGTCAAATGACATCCAGAGAATAACACTATGTAAAAATTGTTACAACACATAGATTACCCTCAACCACTCATCCCCTAGTACACCCACACCATCCAAAACAAATATTTGACTACATCCCACAAAACACTAATACAAGAGCATAAGCGAACAAAGAAAGTCAAATACAAGCTTAAAGTGATTTTGACTAATGCATATTGGAATGAAGAACCTGAATCCTACATATAGCCTTCGACTCCCCCTTCCTTCACAAAACTAATCGATGTGGGACTTTAAAGAGCTTATATACTATATATAGTCTTAAACACTCCCTTCATTCACAAAACTAAGCGATGCGAGACTTCTTCAACATGTATATTTTCAACCAATCCTAACAAGACGCTTAAAATTTTGATTTATAATAAAAAATAACTAAATAAACACGAATGGATTGTCTCATGTAGTTCCTAATGCGACCCTTTATATGATTTTTAATCTCATCACAATTATGGATAAATATAGTTGCGGAAGTTTTCGTATCAACAATTTTTGAACCCTATTGAGAAAGTGAATAGTAAAACAGATTTAACCAATTCTCTATTCTTTTTACTCTTTTCTCTTCCTTTTTGCGAATCCTAATAGGGTTTCGTGTGTTTGTTATTTTTCTACCTTTGTGGGTTTCTTGATCATAAAGAAACCTATTATACTTTGTTTCTAGGGCATCCAAATTCACAACAAATTGGTGCGATGAGCATGGAGAAGATGCCTTCAACAAATTATGAGATTGAAAAGTTCAACAAAGTGAACAACTTCGGTCTGCGGTGCTTGAAGATGAAATCCATACTTATTCAATAGGGTTGTTTGGAAGCATTGAAGGGAGAGACAACCATGAATGTTGCATTAACGACAACTGAAAAGACGACCATGATTTAGAAAGCACACAACACAATATTATTGATCCTTGGTGATAAGTTTCTTCGATGGGTATCAAATGAAACAATGACGTCGGGGTTATGGTTGAAACTTGAAGGTTTGTACATGAACAAATCGTTGGTGAATAGACTCTACCTGAAGTAAGCTTTGTATTCATTCAAGATGAGTGAAGAAAAAATGTTGACTGAGCAGTTGAATATGTTCAACAACCTGATTCTTGATCTTGAAAATATTGATGTGAAGATCGATGATGAAGATTAAGCGTTGTTTCTATTATGCGTTTTCCCAGAGCACATGCTCACTTCAAAGAAACCCTCTTGTATGAAAGAGGGTCTCTGGTCTTTGAAGATGTTAAATTTACCTTGTACTCTAAGGACTTGAACAAACGAAATAAGCATAAATCTTTTACGATTGGTGAAGGTATGGCCGTTAAGGCGAAATTCTTGCGAGAGGATGGTAAGTTCGACAAGAAGAAGGGTAAAAGTCAGTAGAAGTCTTGTGGTGGTGAATCATCTGATGTTCGATGTTATCATTGTAAGAAGGAGGGTCACATTCAAAAGGTGTGCCCTGAACGCCTGAAAGATGATGAAGGTAAGGATAATGGAAACACGACCATTGTTCGAAATGATTTCGAATCATCTAATGTACTTGTGGTTTCAAGTGGCGACTCAAGAAAAGAGTAGATTATGGATTCAGGTGGCCTTGACACAAAACTCCAAACAAATATTTGTTCGAGGAATTATTTGATCAAGATGGTGGATTAATGCTGCTGGGAAACAACAAAGCTTGCAAAATTTCAGGTATTAGATTAATGAGTTTCAAGCTCCATGATGAGTCAATAAGGTAATTGACTGAAGTTAGGTATGTACCTGACTTAAATAGAAATTTGATTTCTCTTGGTGAATTCGACAAGAAAGGATATGTTTTTCAAGGAGAGAAAAGTATCCTAAGAGTCATGAAGGGGTCGAAGGAAGTCTTGAAAGGCGTGAAGAAACAAGGCTTTTATACCCTTGAGGTTGAAGTTATAAGTGGTTCGACAAATGTTGCATCCACAAAACTGTTGTCAAAGACAAAATTATGGCACATGAGATTAGGCCATGTCAGGGAGAGAGGTCTGGTCGAACTGGGGAAATAGAACTTGCTAGGTGGTGACAAAGTCAAGAAGTTGGATTTTTGTGAACCTTGTGTATTTGGTAAATCATGTAGGGTGGAATTTAACAAAGGTAAACAAAGAACACATGAATCCCTTAATTAAATCCATGCTGATCTTTGGGCGTCTACAAGGAATCCTTCACATTCAGGTGCAAGGTATTTTCTATCCATAGTTGATTATTATTCCAGAAAGTTATGGGTATTCATTCAGAAGAATAAGGATGAAACATTTGATAATTTCAAGAGTTTAAAGGTCCTGGTCGAAACTCAAACTGGTAGAAAGGTCAAGAGGTTGAGAACTGATAATGGCCTTGAATTCTACAAAGAATCTTCCGACAATTATTGTGTCGACAAACTGAGAGTATTTGGTTGCGTATCTTATGCTCACATTAGGCAAGACAAGGTCGAACCTAGAGCTCTGAAATGCATGTTCATGGGATACCCTGAAGGATTCAAAGCTTATAGGATATGGTGCCTAGAGTCAGATCACAGGAGGTGTATCACCAGTTGAGACATAGTTTTTAATGAAACTGAGACGACTTTCAAGAAAACTGATGATATTGACGAAGAGCTGGAACAAGGAGAAATTCTTGTTGAGGTGGAGCATAGTGATGCTGAATTAGATGACCCGGATGAATTCGAAGAAGAAGCAGAAACTGCTTTCGAAGATGATGAGACTGATAATGACTACCTGCTAGAAAGAGACAGGTCGAGAAGAGTCATCAAGCTACCTCAGAAACTTGGTTATGAAAATCTTATAGATTATGCCTTAATCTCTACAAGTGAGGTTCTAGACGAAGAACCTAGAGACCATAAGGAAGTTATAAGGAGTCGAAATAAGACTAAATGGTTGAAAGCCATGTATGATGATATGAAATCTCTTCATGATAAAAATACTTGGGAACTAATCAAGAAACCTGCTACAGCCAGGTTAGTTAGCTGTAAATGAATTTTCAAAGTTAAGGAAGGAATCAAAGGAGTGGCGTCGAAGAAATACAAGGCAAGGTTGGTCACTAGGGGATTCACTCAGAAAGAAGGCGTCGACTTTAATGATGTGTTCTCTCCTGTTGTAAAGCACATATCCATTCAAATGTTGCTTGCCATGGTAGAGTAGTTCGACCTTGAATTGGAACATATGGATGTGAAAATTGCGTTCTTGTATGGTGATCTTGGTGAAACAATTCTAATGAGGAAACCTGAAGGGTATGTCAAAAAGGGGAAGGAAGATTATGTGTAAAAGCTAAAGAGATATTTATACGGGCTAAAACAATCTCATCGACACTGGAATAGGAGATTCGAAAAGTTCATGAAACGTATAAGTTTCATCAAAAGTTAGTTCGACCACTGTGTTTATTTCAGATTTCGATCTAGTAATTCATTTGTTATTTTATTGCTTTATGGGGGATGATGTTTTAATAGCAAGAAATAATTGCGAAGATGTAATGAGGGTGAATGATGAACTCAATTAGGAGTTCGATATGAAGGATATGGGAGGTGCGTACATGATTCTTGGGATTGACATTAGAAGAGATAGGAAGCAGTTGAAATTGTGTTTATCTCAAGAGGCATACCAACAAAAGATTCTCGAAAAGTTTGGTATGTCAAATTCAAAGCCTATTGTGACTCCAAAAAACCCTCAACTCAAATTGAGTATAAATCAATGTCCCAGTACTCATGTCGAAAGAACTTATATGGATAGCATTCCATATGCTAATATAGTAGGTTCTTTGATGTATGTTATGGTTTGTACTAGACCAGATATAACATATGCAGTAAGTCTTGTAAGCATGTACATGGGGAATCTTGGAAAGGCTCACTAGCAAGCATTGAAGTGGATTCTAAGATACATAAACGAGTCTCTAAATAGATTCCTAATTTATGATGGATCCTTGGGTGAAGATATCAAAGCAGCAATCGAAGGATATGTCGACTCTGATTATGCAGGTTGTATGGATTCTAGAAAATTTATTTCTGGATATGTTGTCACTATGTTTGACACAACAATTAGTTGGAAAGCAACACTTCAGAAGGTTGTTGCCTTATTAACCATTAAAGCGGAATATATCACCCTAACTGAAGCTGTGAAGGAAACATTGCGACTTGTAGGTTTTGCAAAAGAGCTTAAACTTCAAGGTCAGGTTATCACTGTTAAATGTGATAGTCAAAGTGCAATACACATGTCGAAGAACTCAACCTATCATGAGAGAACCAATCACATTGATGTGAGGCTGCATTTCGTTAGAAGGAAAATCGAGCGTGGAGAAGTCCAAGTACTGAAGGTTTCTACAGATCATAATGTTGTTGATATGATCACCAAGACATTGCCTAATTACAAGTTTTTCCACAGTATGCAGTTGATAAAGTTGCATGAAGAAAGCTAATTTGTTTCTTGTTGTTATAGAGTTTGTACAAAGGTGTAGATTTGTGAGATATTGGAACGAACTCTAGGGTTAGCTTGTCGTCGAAGTCCGCTCACATGTTGTTGTCAAATTGGGCATTGTGTTATTGATTCCATTGTTTAAGTTAGCTTGTACCCTAAGTTTGCTTGTAATGGGTAATTGTTAAAAAGCCCATTAGTTTAGTATGTTAGGTCTATTATAAATAGCATACTAGTCTCTCATCATAAGTTGTGACAAATCCTTATTAGTTTGAGAGAGATTAATTTTTGGCATTCACCTGTAATCTTTGAACCCGATTGAGAAAGTGAATAGTAAAACAAATTTAACCAATTCTATATTCTTCTTACTCTTTTTTCTTCCTTTTATGAACCCTAATAGGGTTTTATGTGTTTGTCCTTTTTCTACCCTTATGGGTTTCTTGATCACAAAGAAACCTATTATACTTTGTTTCTAGGGCATCTGAATTCACAAAAAATCTAACAATCTCTTACTTTCCTCATATGACAACTTTAATAATTGAGTAAGATATTGCTAAATTTATTGAGAATGAGTAGTTAAATGGGAGTAAAAAATCACATAAGGTGGATATTTTATAGACTATTGGTGAATCTTCTTCACCTAAAAAATATTTTCAAGTTTTTGTCCTCTAATTGTATTACCGTCGAAGAACACAAAGAGACAACTAATAATATTCATAACCCACAAGATGAACATACAATTGTGAACCAACTGACAACATGCACGTCACAAATGAACTTGAATAGATGATAAAAGAGACACAAACAATAGTTATGAGGAGGTCTGTAAGTAAAAAAGATAAACTCTTTCGAAAGATTATATTATTTATTCACTTTAGCATGATTGTGACTTGAGTAGTGATGAAGACCCAATCTCGTTCACCCAAATCATGGAAATTTATAATTTTTGGGAAATGACTCGATATTATGAAAGAATATTTGAAATCAATAGATGACAATAACACATGAGATCTAATTGAGTTTCCTAAAGGTTGAAAACGAGTTGGTTGTAAATGGGATTTTAAGACTAAATGAGACTTGAAGGAAAATATTAAAAGGTATAAAGTTAGACTTGTCGCCAAATATTTCACTCAAAAGGATGATATTGACTCCAATTTGAAAAAAGAATTATTATTATTATTTATTTATTTTGGATTTGGTGACTCATTATAACTTAGTACTTCACCAAATAGATGTAAATACAATCTTTCTGAAAGGTGACTTTAGGAAGTATTATATATGGCTCAAACTGAAGTAATTATTGTAAGAAAGAAAAACATAGTGTATAAATTGAAGAAGTCAATATATGGACTGAAATAGACTTCTAGACAGTGATATCTTAAATTTAACAATACCATTTTTTCATATACTTTTTTTTATAGAGAACGTTGTAGATGTGTTGACAAAGAAGGCCAATGGGGGAAAATTTGTAATTTTGGTCTTATGTGAGGACAATATTTTAGTTAACGTTTATTTGTTACACAATATGTATAATTTTCTCTCAAATAAATTTAAAATGAAAGATGCATGTGAGACATCCTATGTGTTAAGAATAAAATTATTATGTAATAAATCACAAAGATTTTTTTGGAGTTGTCTCAAAAATGATATATAAATGAAGTATTAGAGATTCATAATAGAAAAGACTCTCTAGGATTAATTCATATTCAAAAAGGAAATTTTTTAGCCAAATGAAATGTTCTAAACATAATTTGGAATGAAATAAATTGGAGTATATTTATTATGTATCATTAGTTGAAAACTTGATGTATAACCCAACATATATTTGACTAGTTATTTGTTGAACCATTGGTATTATGTAAACTCTCACTATTCTAAGTATATTCTCATCACCGACGACGTGAACCATAGAGTTTCGAATATTCTAAGTATATTCTCATCACCGACGACGTGAACTATAGAGTTTCGAATATGTTCATAAACGAGGAATAGATTTTGATGAAACCTTATCTCATGTTGTTACAATGAGTTATATTCGAGTCATACTCTGATTAGTAGCTAGCATATATTTAGATCTTGAACAAATGGATGTAACAACTCCATTTCTTCGTGTACTTTTAAATGAAGAGATTTACATGGTTCAACCAAAACAATTTCAAGGGATTTGAACCAAAACAATTTCAAGGGATTCGAAAGGAGAACATGGTTTGCAGATTGAATAAGAGCTTGTATGGATTGAAACAAACTCCAAGACAATGGTATAAGAAATTTGAATAATTTATGATGAGTCATGAATATGCCAAGACAAATGCGGATAATTGTGTATATGTCAAAACATTTCGAGGTGACAAGTTCATAATTCTTGTAGATTATATGTTGATAGTTGGATAAGACACAAATATGAATGGTGACTTGAAGAGGGAGTTGTCAAAATTCTTTGATATGAAAAATCTAGTCCCTAAAAATAAAATTTTGGCAATGTGAATTTCGCGAGTCCGAAAAGAAGATATGGTTATCACAACAACAATATGTGGAACAAATCCAGGAAAGATTTATCATAAAGGAAGCTAAGCCAATTAGCACACTGTTGGCCAATCATTTTAAACTCAGTCAAATAAGTTGTCCTACTAGCCATTATGATAAAGAAATTATGAATCATATACCTTACTCCTCGGTAGTTGGGAGTTTGATGTATGCAATGGTTTCCACTAGACCATATATTGACTACTACAAAATGCGTTAACAATGACGCCATGGTCACCACATATCATGCATACACCGTTGTGGAATCTCTAAACTAAGATGCTATTCTATTATTTTTATTTACTATTTGTATATAACAACGGTTGTTTATTTCAACCGTTGTGACATGTTTTTTTTTAATTCAAAATTAAACTCTGGCGCTTCATTATGAAATTTAATTATAAAAGTAATATATCATGACAGTTGTGGTATATCCACCGTTGTGATATATATCAAAGTTCGATTCCCAACAACTACATATATTTTTTCCATTTTAAAAATATATTTTCGAATCAGTAGTATCAAACTGGTGTGTAAATAGATTTGATTCCCAGCAACTACATTTTTTTACAATTTACTTTCCATTTTAAACATGTATTTTATTTCGATTTTTAGCATTTTTATGTTAATGAGAAGAATTTGATCAAATTACAAAAATGAAGGATAAGAGTATATATAATAGATAAGTTCATTAATATATTTAATAAAATGGAGTACATATATTTTTCAAGGATCATAACTCATAGTTATAAAGGCATCTTCATAGTCTAGGGGACTGTCCTCACTCCCTTCATCAGAGTTATAATAATATGTCTTTGTCTCATTCTTTTTCTTTTTCTTTGGCTTCTTCGTCGTCTTCTTCTTCTTCTTCTTCCTCACCCTTAACGCATCCCGCCTGGCGTTGCCAGCTTGCTGGGCCTCCTGGTTTGGTTGCTGACGTTGCTCATTTGTAGTGATCTCTGTGATGTTTCTGTTGTCATTCTGATCATTTGTAGAACTCATTTTTACCGGATATTATGAAGAAATGTAAAACTGTGTATTTATAGATGAGGATAAAGATGAAAAAACGGATACTTTAATGCTTGCAATGATGATAAAGTGTAATGTTTGATATTCTCGAACAATAATTTTTAAATCACTACTTGGGATGAGTGTTTTTCTTATTCCGGGAAGAGCAAAGGTTGTAGTATTAGAACGGTTACGTTTTATAACCGTAATTAAATAATATATAAAATATAAAAAATGTTGTAGCAAGGATACGAACCTTGTACCAATTAAAGGGGTAACATTATGGTTAATATGGATAACTGTTGTGATATAATTATAATAATATATACCTATCAGGACGGTTAAATTCGTTAACCGTTGTGAAATATTTACCATATAAGCGAATTAAGTTTCCATTATTTACATGTAGCGTCGTTTCCTTCACAGTGAAACCATAACACCCATTTTCTCTACATTTTTGGCAGCAAGGCTTCATCTTTTTTTGGACACTGCAAAAAGGAATACAAGAAGTATGAAGCTTTTTATTTAGGCTTCTTCATCCTCGTATTCCTTCTTGTAGTGTATAAAACTAAATGAACACGGTGAGTATCCCTGTATTCCTTCACATCAAAACCCTATCACTCATTTTTTCTCTATATTTTTGGCAACATATACTTCATATGGTTTTAGAATCTGCGAAAAGAAATATAAGAAGTCTGAAGAACCTTTTGATTTAAGCTTCTTCCTCCTTTTATTTCTTCTTGTAGAGTCTAAAACTAGATGAACATGGTGATGGCCCTATATAAAATAAGGTATTCTTCTTCTTCTTCTTCTTCAATCTTCATGTTGGTTGTCTTGACTGTGTTGATTGTTCTCATTTTTTTCAGATTCATCTTCAAAGGACAATAATTTGACTATGAGTGAATAAGCGATATATATTTGTTTATAATAAACTGAAGGTACATTCCACGACGGTTGAAACTCATAACCGTTGTAATATTATATATATATATATATATATATATATATATATATATATATATATATATATATATATATATCACAACGGCTGATAAACATAACCGTTGTAATATAACGCGCACTTTTCATATTACAACAACGGTCACAGGACCGTGATTATAAGTAGCATACTTACGATAGCACTCTACATAACAACGCCTCACATGCGTCATTATATTTAATTTCCAACCGTCGTTAAATGGGTTTTCATAGTAGTGGTTGCTCATGTCGTCAGAGTTGTTAGCTAGTTTCTTTCAATTCATGGTAAAGAGCATGGGAAAGATGTGAAATGGATCTTGAGGTATCTGAAAGGAAGCTCTAATAAGTGAATATATTTTGGAGGATCATAACTGATTCTTGAAGGCTACACGGATGTCGGCATGACATGTGACTTGGATGGTAGAAAGTATACTTCAGGAGTTTTGTTTACTTTTGTAGGAGGAGCTATATCTTGGCAATCTAAATTGCAAAAATGTGTTGCACTATGAACTATCGAGGAAGAATACATTGCCATGGACGAAGTAGAGAAGTGAATGCTTTGGCTAAAAAGATTTCTACACCAATTGGGAATGAAGCAAGAAAGGTGTATTATCCATTGAGATAGCCAAATTGCTTTGGATTTAAGTAAGAATATGATGTATCACTCTCGTATAAAGCATATTGATGTCAAATATCATTGGTTAAGTCAAGTAGTGGAAGAATAACAATTTAAGTTGGAAAAGATTCACATTGATAAAAATCATGTAGAAATGTTGACAAAAGTTGCAACAAATGAAAAGCTTCAACTTTGTGCTGAGTTGATTGAATTGGATCACAAGTGAATTATATAAATATCTCCTTTGGGTAGGAGGAGGGAATGTTGGTCCCAACACATGTGGGTATTGCTCAGCCAAAAGAAACTTGCATGAAGCCAAAGTCTTATGTACATTTAATGCAATAACTCCTTTTTTCTTCAAATAGTTATGTTATGATGTAGCTTACATACAAAGACATAACTTACGATGCTCATATTGTGGAAATTATAAATTTTCATATATCATGTGGTAGACCCTTTAGACACCCTTTAGAAAAAGTTGCACTATATTCATGTTGTCTTATTTCATAATAAATAGAGGCTTTGGTATAGGGATGACAATTGGACTCATCCCCAGTGAGTACCCGAAAAACCGCAAAATGAACACAATGGGTAATTACTGTTAGAGATATGTTAATATAGGTCATTAGGTTTAGTTAAGTAAGTTTAAGTTTGTTAAACTTAGTTTAGTCCATTGATCACTTTTCCTTGTATTATATTAGTGTATATAAACTCATAGTGTGTACTGTTACAATTACAAAAGCTAATACACATTCAGCTCAATCTATTTCATGCTAACAACTTCTATCACTTCCATTTCATCTTCTTCTTGCTAGAATGATGAATCTCAGATTCTAACGTGGTATCATTCGCCGATCGGTCATCCTCGCTTCCCTAATCCATCTCATGTGTGTGTGTTTTCGTTTTGTCTGTTATCGTCTCCAAATTCATCTGAGTTTCAGCTTCGCATCAATGGCGTCGGAAGAACATCAAGAATCAGTTGTGTGCAATCAGGGGTTCTCTCAAGAAGCTTCGCAGGGGTTTTCCATGGCCAAATCTGCAAATACGCTTGGTCCAAAGCTCTCTATCAAGCTTCAAGCAAACAATTATCTGCTCTGGAATCAACAAGTGGAAGGTGTGATTTTATCTTAGAAACTACATAAGCTGGTGGTGAATCCGAAGATCCCGATGAAATTCAAGAACGACCAAGATCGAATTTCAGGTATAATTTCTGATGATTATGAGAATTGGATAAGCCAAGATCAAGCTCTATTCATCTGGTTGTTGTCTACGATCTCTGAATCCGTGCTACCTAGGGTTCTTGCGTGTAAGCATTCATTCGAAATTTGGGATACCATTCATCAGTTCTTCAATGCTCAGATGAAAGCATGTGTTCGACAGTTACGTGTCGAGCTAAAATCTACCAAGAAAGGCTCTAAATCCATTACTAAGTATGTGTTGCGGATCAAGGCTATTGCGAACTCTTTGCTTGCTGTTGGAGACTCAATTACTGAACAAGATCAAGTGGATTCGATATTACAAAGGCTTCCTGAGGAATACAATCCCTTTGTGATGCAGATGTATGGATACTCGTCACCTCCATCGTTGTGTGAGGTGAAAGCATTACTCTATGTGCAAGAAGCACAATTTGATAAATTCTGTGAAGAACTAGCTGCAACTACAACTATTACAGCAAATGTTGCTCACTCTAATCAAGAAGGTACTAGTTACAGAGGAACGTATCCTAATCATAGAGCCAGAGGCCGGTTCATGCGTGGTCGGAACCGTGGGAGAGGTCACTTCACTACTGGAAACCGCCCAACCTGTCAGCTATGTGGCAAATATGGTAATGAAGCAGCTAACTGTTGGCATAGATTTGATGAAAACTTTGTGCCTTTCAACACAAAGAATGCTACTGGTGAGTCTTCGAATCAAGGTTTTGCTGATGAGTCCTCCAAGAATTCGTAAACAGTTGCTATGATGGCTACAACTGGTAATGGATTGGCTTACACTCAATAATACAATCTCCCATCAGAACTTGGAACTCAGGCTTGGTTTGCTGACTCAGGTGCCTCTCATCACTTAACACCCCATGCTTTTCTATTACAAGATAGTAAACCATATGCAGGGCATAACAAAGTGTTTGTAGGCAATGGTCACACTCTTACTATAGAATCAGTAGGCACTACAAGGTTTTGTTCCAAAAGTGATCCTACTCAAACCTTGATTCTAGCTAACATACTCCATGTGCCTTCTATAACTAGAAATCTCTTATCTGTTTCCAAATTTTCTCGTGATAATCATGTTATGTTTGAATTCCTTCCTAACAAGTGTTACATCAAATCACAGGGTTCTAAGAAAACCATTGTTGAAGGTGTCCTAGATGAGTGTGGATTATACTGCTTTCCTCAGTTGCCTTTAGAGCTCAAACAGTCCTCTAGTCATAATAACAGATTGCTCATTCCTACTGGTATTCAAAGCTTTGTTGCCTCCCATTTTAGTTCTTGCTCTCATTCTTTAGAAAAATGTAGTGTGACCAAGTTATGGCATCATAGATTAGGCCACACAAACTTGCAATCTGTTTCTGTTATTCTCAAGCTGTGTAATGTTCATTCTATTAATAAAGGCAGTAATTCTTTCTTTTGTTCTTCCTGTAATATTGGTAAAGCTCGTAGACTATATGCTCCCTCTACTAATACTTCATATGCTGAACCTTTTGATATGGTGTACACTGATTTGTGGGGTCCTTCTCCTCATCCTTCTAGCTCAGGTTTTAGGTATTACATAACATTTGTAGATGCTAAAACTAAGTTTACATGGATGTACCTGCTGAAACAAAAATATGATGCTATACATGGTTTCAAATTGTTTCATGTATTTGTTCATACACAATTTGGAAAGACCATTAAGGCTCTACAATCTGACTTTGGTGGAGAGTTTAGACAGTTTACCAAATATCTAACTGAGTTAGGTATATCTCATAGGTTAACTTATCCTCATACCTCCCATCAAAATGGGACAGTTGAGAGAAAACACATACAAATTGTGGAAATGAGAATCACTCTTCTCACTCGTGCTTCCTTACCTATGACCTATTGGGACTACAGTTTCACTACTTCTGTGCATGTTATGAATAGGCTTCCTTCATCATCTCTTAAGAATCATAATTCTCCCTTTCATGCCTTGTATAATAACAACCTGATTATGCTAATTTGAAGGTGTTTGGCTGTTTGTGTTTCCCTCATTTAAGGCCTTTCAATAAACATAAATTGCAACCCAGAAGTCAAGAGTGTATATATCTTGGTCCATCACCTCAACATAAGGGGTTTAGATGTCTTAATAAAGAAGGAAAGATTTATGTGTCAAAAGACGTTAGATTTAATGAAGAACAATTTCCTTACTCTAGTTGGCAGCATAACAAGCAAGAGTTGTCAAATGCTAAGCATAGTCACCAGGACATCATTCTTTCAGCCAATCAATTAAGTCCTCATATTACTCCTACTATTCCAGCTGGACATAGCATGTATGATGTCATTCCATCTGGTCCTAATTCAGAACAGGCTGTATTACCTCAAAATATTGCTCAGAGTTCAGACAGGCTGGCTGTGTCCAATGGTCCAAGGACTGCTGAAGTTCAGCATGTTAATAATATCAGTTCTGAAAATTCTGGCACAGTACAGCTTGTATCTGAAACTAGACAAGAGGAGTCTGTACCTAGGGTCACTCTAGACATCATTCCTACTTGTGATAGCAATACTCCTAATGATGGTAGTCCTAAAAATACTGATATGTCTAGTCCCCCTCATACTGCACACAGTCATTCTGCTAATAGACCAAAGGTTGCTAGTCAAAAACAACTTTGTCCTTTAGTTGGTCATGAGAATAGTACTGCTGCTAGTGAAACAGAGGAAACTCCCAATACTACCTTTATGTCTTATGATATTGTTAGTTCATATAGAGTGGTTCCATCCTTGTCAGTACCAAACATCTCTCATAATTCTAATGAACTAACCATATCATCTCACATTCCTATATCTGATTCTTCAAAGTCAGTTTCTATAGGATCAACTCCACCTAGTAGTAAGTTGCTTGTGAATGATCATCCTATGGTGACTAGAGCTAAAAGTGGAAAATCTAAACCTAAGGTGTTTTTAGCTCACTCTGAATCTGAACCATTAAGTGGCAAACAAGCTCTAACCAAGCCTGAGTGGGTTCAAGCCATGACTGAAGAGTATAATGCTCTCTTGGCTAACAAAACCTGGTCTTTAACTACTCTGCCTTCTGATAAACAAGCAGTGGGTTGCAGATGGGTGTTCAAAATCAAAGAAAATGCAGATGGTTCAATAAAAAAATATAAAGTTAGGCTTGTGGCTAAAGGGTTCCATCAAGAACAAGGCTTTGACTACACAGAAACATTTTCTCTAGTTGTTAAGCCAACAAAAATTAGAGTGATTCTTACTCTTGCTATTACATACAAATGGGAGATACAACAAATTGATATTAATAATGCTTTTCTGAATGGTGTGTTACATGATGAAGTTTACATGGTTCAGCCTACTGGTTTTGTGAATAGTGACAAGACCTTGGTTTGTAAGTTACACAAGGCTATATATGGTCTCAAACAAGCCCCAAGGGCTTGGTATGAGAAGTTAACTCAAGCTCTGCTTCTTTTTGGGTTTACTGCTTCAAAATGTGATAACTCTTTGTTTGTATATTCTAGACTTGGTGCTTCATTGTATGCTCTTGTATATGTTGATGACATTCTGATTACTGGTTCTAGCAAAGAGCTTATAGAGGATATTATCAACAAGTTACATCTTCAATTTGCTTTAAAAAGGCTTGGTAAACCTAGGTATTTCCTTGGCATCGAAGTAACAGATTGTAGTAGTGGTGCTATGGTTTTATCTCAGTCAAAATACATCAAGGATCTACTTAATAAGGCCAAGATGGATTAAGCAAATGGCACTACAACACCAATGTTGAGTACCTGCAGATTAAGTAAACATGGGTCAAAACCTGTTGCTGATCCACATCTGTACAGATCACTTGTTGGTGCACTTCAGTATGTAACTCTCACAAGACCAGATATTGCTTTTTCAGTCAACAAACTGTGTCAGTTCATGGCTGCCCCACTGGATACTCACTGGGCTGCAGTTAGAAGATTGTTCAGGTATCTAAGTGGTACTCATAAACATGGACTGCTCCTTTCTCCTTCCAAGACAGTTACTAAATTCTCGTTGCGTGCCTATAATGACTCTGACTGGGCTAGTGATCCAGATGATAGGTGATCTACCTCTGGTTCATGTATCTATTTTGGACCTAATCTGGTGTCATGGAGTTCGAAGAAACAGTCCCTGGTTGCTAGGTCCAGCACAGAAGCCGAATATCGGGCTTTGGCGCATACTACTTCTGAACTACTATGGCTGGAATCATTACTTGCAGAGCTGAAAGTTCCAACACATCCGCCTCTTCTGCTATGTGACAATCTCAGTGTTATTTTGTTGTCTCACAACCCGGTATTGCATGCTCGTACGAAACACATTGAGCTAGACATACACTTTGTACGTGAGAGGGTTATTGCGGGAAAACTACACATTCAATATGTTCCGGCTACGTTTCAAATTGCGGATACGCTTACGAAACCGCTAGGTACGACAGCTTTTCAAGATTTCAGAAGCAAACTCAAAGTGTTTTGTGATACATCCCACACTTTAGTTTGAGGGGGAGTGTTAGAGATATGTTAATATAGGTCATTATGTTTAGTTAAGTAAGTTTAAGTTTGTTAAACTTAGTTTAGTCCATTGATCACTTTTCCTTGTATTAGATTAGTGTATATAAATTCATAGTGTGTAATGTTACAATTAAAAAAGCTAATACACATTCAGCTCAATCTATTTCATGCTAACAACTTCTATCACTTCCATTTCATCTTCTTCTTGCTAGCATGATGAATCTCAGATTCTAACGATTATCAATTAAAATAAGCGGGTATTAACACGGGTACAAACACCTTTGTACTCAAACCGCCCCATACTCGCACAATATATATATATATATATATATATATATATATATATATATATATATATATATATATACATATATATATATATATATATATATATATATATATATACATATATATATATATATATATATATATATATATATACATATATATATATATATATATATATATATATATATATATATATATATATGTGTGTGTGTGTGTGTGTGTTTGTGTGTGTGTGTGTGCGCGCGCCTGTGTGTTTATTTTTATTTTTATTTTTATGTACACAAGTCAATTTATCAATTTTATTAAATACATCACTATTAAACTTGTATGCATTTTTATATAAATGTTTGTTTATTTCTTACCTCAACAATAACATCCTTGGATTTTTTTAATGTCATTAAAAAATTAAAATTACATGAAAAATTATAATTGATCAATTATTTTTATTAGAAATACGGATAAAAAGATATAAGTACGAGTACTTGAGTATCCATTGGGTATGAGTACAGATACTGACACAAATGTTGGTGTCCATACGGGTATGAATTCGGGTACGAAGATTTTTTTTTCAAACTGTGGATATGGAGATGGTTAGTATAATACCCTACCCATTACCAGCAACGCCTCTGAAAAAATAAGTTGAAAAAATATACTTATGCGTTGTAAGTGAGAAAAGTAAAAGATTTTGATACTTAAGGTGATACTTAAGGCAAAAATAAAGTGTCGAGTAAATCCTGAGAGTGTGAGAAATTTACATAAGGGTGTGTATCATTTTTATTACTCCTTAGTACTAGAAATAGTATCATCATACTAAATTATAATTCTATAACTTCTCCATCAAATTTTTCCTCCAAAAATTTTAATTTTAATTTCTACAAATATATAATTTATGAGAAATAATAATAATATTAAGTAATTAATTAAAATAAAATCAACAAAATGTGGAGCTTCACACTTCCACTAAATAAATGTTGTATTTAATTTAAATAATAATTAAAATATGTTGTATTTAACTTTATAATAATTATTAATATAAAAAGTACCATTACACTAACCTCATGATAACTTCTTCACTCCCATGATTTTAATAACATCCATCCACTCTCTCAAATTAATCTTCACTATCCACTTTTTCTAACCAATATTTATTTCCTATATAATTTGTATTATATTCATTATATGTATGTCTATCTTTGTTCTTTTTTCCCCTTTTTCTTTCTACATAAACTATAATTTATCATTTTTTGATACACTTTTCTTTTTTGTTTTTTACAGGTTATTTCACTTCCTATTAAGATAAATATTGCTATTAAAATCAGTATTGTGCAACATAAGAGTTTCAACATATTATTATCATTGTTTTAATTTGTTTTACTTATATTTTATGATACATTCTACTATACTTTTTTATTTGTTTTTATAGGTTACAAGGTTGTAATTTTACTATGTCGTGCCGAATCAATCAGTCAATTGAAAGTCAGGCGATATGTTGATTTGATCTCCTCCGAAAATTGTAAGGCTAAAATTGGTATTTTAACTTTTTTAAGGCATAAAAATTTCATTACACTAATCTCCCAAATCTAAATGAATATTTTTGGCTAAAATCAACCTAAATAATAATTAAAATAGATTGTATTTAACTTAAATAAATTAACTTTTATAGTTAGTTGTAATGGAAGTAATGGAAGTTACTTATAGGCTATTTTTAATGGAAATTATGTCCCGGTTATTTTAATATTATTTTGATAGGTAATTTTTATTTATAATTATTAATGAATAATTTGGATGTGTCATATCTTTTAGCCACTATAATTTTAATCCTAATTATTAATACATCTAAGAGATTGATTGGAAAAAAAAATACATCCAAAAGAAATCTCCCACCAACCTCGTATCAAACTTTTTCTTCTCTTAGTTTACTCAAAAAAAAAAAAATCTTATAATTTAGTCAAAAATAGTTGATTTAAAAAATGGTTAAAATATAGGATAAGTAATTTTCTTTTTTTTATTACAACTTACTTTGATAGCCCATTAACTCCGTTAATTCACCATTATTCATAATTTTTTCATCCATAATTGATCATATTGCACATCTTTTTTTTATATTATAATTTGGAGATCCATTCTTTGTTTGATTAAGTAGCACAAAAATATCTAAAAGATGACGAGATAAAAGAAATCAACGAATTAGAAAAAATATTTATCTATTCAAATATGTTGTGTATTATTTCTTCCTAATTTTATAGTTTTCTAATTATTAATTATATTTTTTAAGTATACTTTAAAACATTTTAGGTGAATTTCTCTACTCTAAATTTATTATTTTTATTTACTCTCACTCAATCGTTATGTTTTCTTTTGTAGGTGTAAAATTTGAATCATCACAAAAATAACATCAAACGCTGAAATTGAAGAAGTATCTTTCTCTATATATCTATGATTTTTATTTTTATTTCTTACTTTAGTAAAGATTTTAAATTTTTGGTTGTTTTATAAGATAGGTGCTCTCTCCTAATTTTATTGTAGTATTCTAATTCTTAATTATATTTTTTTTAGATATATATATTTGAAGCATCACAAAAATAATAATGTTCATTTTTAAATATATGATTTTTATTTTTATTATTGCTTTCTATTTCTTGTATTTTTATTATGTAAATATAATGTTGAAGAATGTGAGTTTTAAGAGAGACTTAATTATATATATATATATATATATATATATATATATATATATATATATATATATATATATATATATATATATATATATATATATATATATATATAATTTTTTTGTTGTTTATAAATTTTTAGTTGTGTTTTTTTAGGGGTATTCTTTGAACTATCGTAAAATATATATTTTGGGTTAAAAAATAATTTAAATAGTAGAAGGAAACGACTTAAAAAAAGTTTTAGTTATGTTTTTTTCAAAGGATATACTTTGAAGTATCACAAAATATATATTTTGTATTAAAATATAATTTGGATCGTAGAAGAGAGATTTTAAAGAAGAATACTCTTTAAATTTTGAATTTAACTATATGTATGATACTAACTGTAAATGTTCAAATAAATTATTATTTTTTTGACAGATTCAAATAAATTATTATGAACCAACACATAATATAATTTATATTATTAAAGTCTATACAAATTTTTTTATCTTCTACTATTTATGAAATTTGTGATTTTCTATCTTAATTTCACAATTCTATTTATTTTATTTTTCAATTATTATTTTGATGTTAAATAAAACTGGTCTATTTATTTATTTATTAATATTATGAAAAATTTATTTTAAATAATATTATAAAATGTCAAAACAACTAAACTATATTATAATTAGATATTATAAATTAGAGATACAACCAATATAAAAATTACTCATATTATTCTTTTTTTTAAATTATAATTATTATTAATATTTAATAAGAATATAGTCTCGCGAAAAACACTATATTGTAGATTTTGTGAAGAAAATGTTGTAATATTCTTAAATATTAGTGTTCAATTTTATTGTTTTTGCGTTGGATTTGTGGAACTTTTACGTTTATCAAATCCAACATAATCATCTATATATAAAATGCTAGGTTCTGATACCATTTACATGCCTAAATATAGAATGTTAAGTTTAAGTATGAACAAATTAAAGGTTAAATATATTAGAGTGGTGATGCATATATAGGATCTGGAATATTTTCTTGATAGTAATAGGTTCTATTATGGAATTAATCTAATGAACAAATTATGGCCCCAAATTATAGCAACTTGAATTGGTAGTGGAGTGATCATAAAGCTTATGAAATAGAAAGCAATGCTAAGCTTTGCGTGGATGATAAGGATTCTGAATATATCACCATCACCTTATCCCTTTCCATTGAATCAAGTATAAATCGTGACTCAGGTTGAGTTTTTTTATTAACTTTTTTTGGGTACAAAATCAGTGTTATTTCTGTATGATCCATACAACTCTAGTTAACGTAAAAAATTCTAATTAAAGCACTATTTCTTATCTATGAATTCAAGGATTTAAAGTGTAAATTTTCTGTCCACAAATATTAGTTCAATTGACAAAAGTTGATAGTGATTGATTGGATGTCAATAGGAGAGTTCAAAAACTAAACTTCATTGACTTTCTAGTGGTAAATGCCACCTCGTCTACATAGAAGCGTTTGAACAGTTTAAAGACAAATTTTATCCTCTTCAAGTTCAAAGACAAACGCTAGTTCGAACAGTGCTCCAAAGATTGTCGTTTTGGTTTATTTTGCAAAACTGAAGTGTTGAACCGAAGAAAAAGACTGAAAGTGGTTTCACGAGAAAATTCATATCTCACTCGTCGTTTGTCCGGTTGAGCTTACATTTTAACACCAGGTCACTGACTCATAGATCTACAACTTTGCTGACAAAGTCGAGTCGAGATTATGCTCCGAAGAGGTTGACCTCGTCATATTTTCGAGTAGCGGACACCAAATAAGCCGAAAAAATAACTTATTCAGTGACATCTTGCAGCTTAAACGTATCGTTCGCACTCGATTTTGATCGTATGACGTTCGTTCTTTTTGAGTTGCAACCGTGATTCAGAGGCGGACGATGTTGTGGAAGGCTCAGAGTCGAAATTTCTTGCCGAAGATGTTGTTGTTTTCATTTAAGCCGAAATTCTACCTTTTGCCTTTCATTTTACACTCCACTATATATTCTTTTGACCCATAATTTGTCTCATAACTTCAATCATAATTTACAAACACCAAAAACTCTCACAAACTCACTCTAAAGGATCAAAGTTCCTTCTCTTAACTCTTTCTCAAGAACACAACAACAACTTCATCAAGAACTCAAGAATATAACAATTCCGATCAAGCTTCCGGCAGCCGAGCCACCACAAACCACCACCTCCGGTCAACTTCACCACCGTGCGACCACCATCTTCCACCACCGGCAGCCACGCGACCTCTCCCCTTTCCTCCGTTCACGATCGCGTCTCACTTCTTCCGGATTCGCAATTTCTTCGTCGATTCTTCATTCGGCAAGCTTCTTAAACTTTAATTCATGAATAATTGTTGCATTGTTTCTTGAATTGAATTTTCAAGTTGAATTAATCTTGTGGAGATTATATGCATTGATTCATGATTTGATTGTTGATTGATGCTTGATTAATTGATCCTAATAATTGTTGTGGTGCATAATTGGAAATGATTGTCAAAGTTGACATAGAATAATCGGCGCATGTTAGGTGTTTGACAAAATTCTTAGGAAAGTTAATTATTGTGACTTGATATTGATTGAAGTGCTTGAATTTTAAATTCATGCTTGTTTCAATGTGAAAATTCGAAATAGGATAGGTTGATGCTTAATTGTTGATATTGTTCATGTGTCGCTTGTCGAAAAGTGCGTTTTGGTCATAACTTCCTAATCGTAGCGCATTTTCGTGAATGTGAATAGTGTAGCTTGACTTTATTGATTATTCCGGAGCCATTGGTAAACTTTTTAGTCGATTTCGGACAATTTTTTCCGGCTATTTCGCTACTGCCAGCCGACAAAATCGGCCAAAAAGTACCACTTCCAAGCGGAATTTTCAAAAACCGGTTGCATATTTGAATTTGTTGGCACGTTTGCAAGTTACCATGCAATTTTCGTTCAATTCCGAGTCGGTGATTTTTGACGTGTTTTTTCGTTTTAAGGCTTTTTAAGTTCGGTTTGGTGCGATTTTGATGCATTGATCTTGTTTTGACTTGTACTTATGTTTGTTGATCATTTGTCATTCATTGCATGTAAATTTGTTCTATTCCGGTTTGAGTTTGCATGTTGTTTATGTTAGAGCATAAGTGTTGCCCCGTTTTGAAACATAAATTTCAATGCATGTCCATGACTCATATATTCATCTTTCTACTTGATTTTGAGTTGTGAGGCATAGGTGCAACTTCCGGTTGCACCTCTTTTTGGTTTCTAATGCGTTTGTTGAGTTCATGCAAGGTTCTCGCAAAGATCTTAACGACAGTCGTTTGGTTGGTATTCCACTTTATTTGTGGAATACCTTTGGATTCAAATGATATTTTGTGCCGTTGTTTTTGTTTCGATTATGGGGGATCTTCACAAAGAAATTATGGAAGATGAGCATTTATTTTTCTCATGGAAGATTACAAGACCTTACTTGGAGTTTTTTCGGATTTCTCTTATATGAAGAATCGGTACTTCGATCAAGTGAGTAATTTCGACTTTCCACTTTAACGCACCATTTTAGTAGTATGTGGCTTAGGATCATATAACTTAAGGTGAATATTGAGCTATCTCACCTGAGGCACTGGATTTATTTATGATTTTTGATTATATGTGTCGATTTCGGAGCTTAGGGATTAGGTTACGAACAATAGAATCCGTTTCCTTTCACTTTCCCTTAAAACACCGTTTTTTGCCCGTTTCGTCTCAATTATTAAAAATAGTTTTAGGTGGGATAAAATTCTGGAAAAATTTATAAGTGATCCTTATCCTCTTAATTAATTTTTCATAATTTTTGTTTCCAGTTTTGGTTGGTTTTAGTAATTAATTTGGATTTTTGATCACAAGATGTCCCAAAAGGAATGGTATTGAAATAAGAGACCAAAAACCATTTTTTCCAATAGGTGTGAGACCTATTTTTTTTGTGTGATTAACCACTGGAATTGGTGACATTTTGATGCTCCTTAGGCATTTTTTTCATAATTTTAGATTCCCTTTTTGATCCACTTTGTGGAGTTGTTTTTCGGCGATCATGCCTTGTTATCTTGACCATCAAGTAATTGTTTTGTCACTTTGGTGCATAATTTTGTGAAATTCTTTTATACTATGTTATTTACTAACTTCATCATTCCATGAATTTAATTTCATAATTTTTCAAGCCTTTTTGCTATTTTTCCATGTCACCTAGATTATAGGTTTGATTATGTGCTTATTTGCTCCATACCGTAGATATTAGGAAGACATTCATGTCATTGACTTGAGACAGTTTTTGGTAACTTTTAGGAGTTGATTATAGGTCATTTTTAGGTCCTTAATTCCAGTTATAGGTCACTTTTTGTACCATACTCATTTGATTTGCTTTGGGGTTTCAAAGTGCATACTTATGTGAACTAGTTTAACTTAAACGGGTTGCTAATCTCTTCTCATGTTTAATTTGATTTATGTGGGAATCATAAATGGATATTCATGCACTCTAATTGCATATCATAAATTGTATGCTACTGACCCATAATCATCTCATGCATATACATATTCCATTCATCCTTAACTTGCATCATTTGTGATCTTATGCGATGTTTGTTCATTTGCTCCCACATCTTCTTCTCCTTGCTCCATATGCTTAAGTCATTGCATACATGATTATATATTCATTCACCCAAATTCATAAGCATTCACTACTGACTTTGATATTCATTGCATGCATTAATCCATGCTTGTAAGCTATATGCACTCATACTTCATCCTTGAACCCTAATTTGCATTTAGATGAATTTATGTGAACGTTTTGTACATAGTTTGACATAGTTTGAATTTGTGAGGTATCATAGCATCCTTAGGGACCTATATAATGTAGCTACTGGCTTTAGAAGTCATATAACCTTTAGGTACCTTCACCTTTAGACTTAGGTCTTATTTTGAACCCTAGTTCCATTCTAGGATGTTTATGGTGCTTAATCGCTTTTATGCTTTGATTTTACTTTCAATATGCATTGTCATGCTAACTTTTGTTTTGTAGGGGGGGAGATTGAGGTAAGCCTCACTTAATTCCTATCTCTTATGCATTTAATTTTCACTTGCCTTACATTTCATATTATGCTTGTGCTTGTATAGGCTTCCCCCATTTCTTAGAACCAACTTAACTTCCTTAGGAAGTAAGTTGAGTTCTAGTTTTTTAGTTCCCTTTTCTTCATTAGGATTAGAAAACTCCACAAACCATTAGGATCTCCCTTTTGTATATGATAACTAACTTAGGGTTGAGTCTTAGTCCCCTTAGTTTTTGCCTTTTGCAATTTGAGTCTTTCTTTCTCACCTCATAAAGAAAATAATAAAAATACTTAATAAAAATCGAACGTTCTTATACGCCATGAGACTTTGTTACGGAGTGCTTATACGCGTCCTGTTTCGGGGCGAGGTGTAAGTATTTACCACGATGGATAGGTCTTAGTATGAGAATATTCACAAACAAATTCAAAACATTTCTCATAAAAGACAAAAACAAACAATAAGCGACTATCCTGCAGGAACTTCTCTTCTCATTCACTCACAACGCGAACTCGCGACGACTTGTCTCACATGCAAGACGGTAAACGCACTCGTACCAGACGAGCCTGCAACACCTGAGCATAGACATACGCAGTTCCAGCTATAAAAACACAAACAAATAGTTCCTGCCTGGTTAGGCGAACTACGTCGACTCTGATCCTCATTTTCCCGATGAGGTACGTAGGCAGCGGGGTAGGGCCCGTTCGAGCATATTCTTTATTTTCCCTACATTTTCCCCCTTTTGTTCTTTCTCTTTTCCAGTTCCCTTTCTCATTCCAGTTCCAGTAGCAGTTTTATTCAGCAACACTTTATTTCTCACCCTTTGAAACAAAACAAGCAAGCGTGGATCCCGTCGGGTACGGCGGACGATCTGGGATGCTAATACCTTCCCAGGTCGTAACCGACTCCCGAACCCAGATCTTTGGTTCGTAGGACCTTGTCCTTTACTTCTTCCTCAGGTTTGTGCAGCATTACCTTTCCCGTTCCTTTGGGATAAAAATGCCTGGCTGACGACTCTACCTTTTCCGCGCCACTTTCGCGTTTGTACTAGGATGAAAATCCCGGGAGCGACAGCTGACGACTCTGCTGGGGACTATCTCCAGAATCTATGGTTTCCCTTGTAGAGTCAATCATAGCGCCTATTTGGTTTTGTTTCTTTGGGTGTTTATCTGTTTGTTGCTGTGTGCTTTAGTTTAGCTTTACTGTTTTCATTTACAGTTTTTACTTTACAGCTTTACTTTACCGCATTTATTTATTGCCTTCAGTATTTATTTTCCATGCATCATATTATACTGGATTGTCTGGCTGTATTGGTTTTCATTTTTTCTGCGGGATAGGAGTTACTGTGAGATAAGTCAAATACCCGACATGAGTGTATTATTGGATTAGCGTGGACATGTTGTACTCGCATGGTTACATGATGAGTGGCGATGTGTTCCACACCCAGACTGCGACCATCTTGGGACTATTCTGTGTGGGGGTTCTTCCCCACTTCAGGGTACGACCTTGATAGTTATATGCATCTGGTGACCGATCTTCGAGGACCTTAATGAAAACACCCCTCTCCAGTGATGAAAGTGGCAGACCACATTTGTTGGCAAACCCACTCGCATCCGAGGGTCTATTGGGAACTCGCATAGGATGGCCTGGTTCTCTCATAGGAATCCAGTTAAAGCAAATTGTTCGTATGACGATAGTATTGTACCCTTCAGGATGAATGTACTATTGTTTCTCGATTCAGTGCTTGAAGCTGGGGACTTATGAGGGATGCTTGTTTTTCCGGACTCAGCTGAGGCCTCCCTGAGTAGTACATAAAGCCAAACTGATTCCCTGATTTGGTCATGAGCCATTTCTCGGAAATGGTGAACGTATTATTGCTATTCGGCTTTGAGAGTCCGTGATGTTGACCCGAGTAGCACACCCGTGAGATTGGGAGGGGTTTACAGGTTTGCAGGAACCCTAAGCTTCAACATACCTATTTTGCCAGTATTGTTCAGTGTTATATGGTTCTTTGATTCAGAGATCTGAGATTTCTATTCAGAGAAATTGTTATTGTAATTACCATTGTGACCCTGATATTGTGACTGTTATTATGACTCTTCACAGAAACTTGGCTTGTTGTTCAACTTCAACACCATCAGTGACTATTCTATTATGTGATCCAGTTCTACAGTTATTGGGTTCTCAGTTATGGAGTTATATACAGAGATGGTGCTGCTATTATGGTTATATACAGACAGTTGGTTCACTGCTCAACACCAACATCAGACTATTGATCACATGCCTGTTGCATACATGACATCATAGCATTCCAGCACACATGTTCAGTTATTTCCGAGGATCACATATCTGAATCATGCCATTGGACTTTTTCTGTGTCAAAATTTGAATCAAAGCAGATAGATTCCTCAGAAATAACTGAACATGGCATTTGCATACATCCTTGCATTCTTGACAGGTGTTCAGAGACAGATAACTATCCTGACTTGGTTTCTCTTCACAATGGCCAACTTGAATCACAACTATCAAGGTATAACTCCGGGCGGAGGTAACCAAATGAAGACCCAGCTGAGGCCATTCAGGGCATAGGTACAAGCATTATTTCAGAACCAGAAACTGCGGAAACAAGAAGTCAACTAGATGAAGACTCAGATGAGCCGGTTATGGAAATCCTGAATGTGGTGTCAAAGAAATGAAGTTATTTTCATCCCTAGTGAGGGGAACTACACTGCTCTGATTCTCCATTGGTCAATGGAGATACGTAGGCAGGAGATCACATGAGATCTTTCCGAACAACCTTATCTATTAACTTTATCAACCTCTTCCCTTCAGACGTCATTTGACGGCATCCAATTTCAGTTTCCCAAAAGAGTCCTACGGGCAGAGCATATGGGTAAAGGTCATAGCAGCTTGAAAAGAAGTTGATCATATTCCGATTTCGTACATGCAACAGGTTTTTTTATTTTCTTATATTCAAACTGATTGAGTTAGTCGCATCAGGATCATCTCCGATAAAGCTTCCTTTGGGGTTTCAATGTCGAACGTCAAGTTTGACTACCATTCTGGGGAACCTGATCGTCTAATTGAAGATTGCAAGTCTTCCGGAGGCAAAGGTGAAGACAAGTTCGGGAATTTGATTGACTCTAAGACTATTGTGTTCACAACAGGTAAAGGTGGGAATATGGCACTGAATCAGTAATAGAATGAACATCCAGACTGCTAATTGCTAAAAGTATCCTAGAGCTGTAAGTCCAAACGGAGTCAAGCCTTTTCAATAATGGCAACCACGATGTGAATGCTAGGTGCAAGTACCACTCAGGGGCATTTAGGCATACAATTGACAATTGTGATGTGTTCAAGTACAAGGTGCAAAATATATTCGACTCAAAGGTCATCATGCCAGAAAGTCTGTCCATGCATTGGAATCTCCTCATAAAATTGACATCCCTATTTGCAAGGGCATCTTCAGAAGCAATAAGTCCAGACGGAGTCAAGACTCCTCAATGACGGCAATGTTCAGCTTCTTTACTGCATTTTCATTTGTAGTTTCTATTGTTTGTTTAAACATTTGTATGCATGCATGAAACTTATTTGTTTTTGAATGTTAACCATAATAAAATGCACATGTTTTTCTTGAAGTAATACATTCGTATTCACTCATGATTTTACGTATGTGCATTGCAATACCAAACGTTGTGCTTAAACTCTATGAAGGAGGATGACGAAATGAAAACGCAAAAATCTCTAATTGTGTGCTTTTGAGAAAGACCCTGTTGACGATGTACAGACATTGTTTCAAATCCTAAACACCGAAGATATAAGGGAGATAGACCCTCTCCAACCCATTTGAGCCTTGAAGTAGGAGTTTATTTTCGCATGAAAAAACCCTTGCATTTAACCCAGGGGCAGGGTAGGTGTCAGCTAGCTGGACCGATTGTTCAAATTTCAAAAAGGAATTCAAATTTGAGGATCCATTACCTTTCGTTGTACCAAATCAAGAGGTCCCATGACCAGAAACCACAATGGTTATCCCGAACAAGAGGTCCAAAGACCGGAAACCACAAAGGTTATCCTTCCTCAACCAAGAAGTGAGACAGTCACGACCCTCGTAAAGCAATCAAGACAACCAGTGTCACACAATTTGTTCAAAAAAGATAATTGAAAAAAAAGAAATGAAAAAGCCCGCTAAGTCAAAACTTGAAAACGAGCGACTTAGGCAAATATTAGGGCATCCCGCTGGACTTCACAATCAAAGATTTACAAGAATCAGTCCAGGCAAAAGTTAGGGATAAGCAAAAAATGCAAAAGCGAAAGACAAAAAGGATTACACAATAAAGATCCTTGAACAAGAAAAAAATCGTGTGGCACAGACACGAAAGACAAAGGGGTGACTGACTCCAAACAACAATCTGATTGGTGCTTAAAATGTTAGTGTAATTGGTTCCTTAATCATCACAAAACCCTTTTTGAGAGGTGAGCGCTTGTGAAAGCTAGCTGAACATAGGAATGGAGAACATCACGAAGATGGGTGGGCAAAAATAAACTTAGAGCCTATATCCTTTGTTTCTATAACCGTGAACCAGGCCACGATACAACCCTCAAAAGTCCTAACTGAAGCAGGGTTATCTTGAGAGCGTGCTACCACGAGACCGTGTTCCTGACTCCTATGAGTTGTTCTAAAAGACCTAGGTTGGTGTTGCATGTACATACTTTCATAAAAAATCAATGTTGTATCTCAACCAGTGATTCGCTCACAAAGGTTTACATTTTTTTCAGTAAAATTTCAAGATTAACATGTGTGTTGCATTAGAATTTTCATTCTCAAAATAAATATTTTCTACTTGCATACATTTGTTTGGCATCACAAAAGTTCACGTATGGAATCTCAGTCCAGAAGTTTAATCTTGCCAAGTTGAGAAGTCTGAAACTTTTGAAGGTCAATCTATTGAGATGAACTTTTCCAAAAAAAAAAAACTTCATTGAGTGGGGACTTTCCCAACCAGTCGTGGTAAGAGCCAGCCAATCTTGGGCAATCATGTCGAGCAATATCTTCAAAATTCAACCAACCTGTGGCAATCACTTCGAGATTCAAATCTCTCAAAGAGCCATTAGTCTGAAGCATGCATTCAAATTTTAGCCAAACTGGGGCAATTACTTCGAGATCCAATCTCTCAAAGAACAGTTGGTCTGGGTGATTTCTTCAAAGCACAATCAGTCATAGGTGATCACTTCAAGGCTCGTACTGGGGTAGGCCACCCCAAGAGCACTAGAAGTTACTTTCTCTCAAAGGCGGTTAATCAGAAGCACCTACCCAAGGTTCAAAATACTGGGACACACTATCTCACAGTAGTATGAGGTTTTTCATGACTACTCGCGAGGCGATTTCTTTCACAGACCATGCAGACTGAGCCAGTTATTTCGAGATCCAACGAATCTCTCCAAGAGTTTGAAGACACTGAGGCATCTCGTATGCCAGTTTTATGTAAAATCCTCTTAAGACATTATCTTTTGATAGATCCTAGTAGGAGGCGAATTGAAAATTGCAAAGAACCGTTGTTGACTTATGATTAGTTGGCAATCTATCAACCCAAAGTCTAGGGGAAAAGCCATTGTCAGCACAATACTTCAAGAGTTGTTTCATCTACGGACTTCATCGATCAGAATTCCTTAGCAAGTCTCATTAGACAATCCCTTCTCCAGCAGTGTAGCAAAGGGAAAGTTACTTCTTGAGCAAAAGGGTATCATCGTCTCTTATTACCAACACGGGACGCCTTACATCTCTCATCCCCAGCATGAGACGCTTCATATCTTTTACCACCAGCAAGGGGTAACTTAAACTCTTATCTTCAGCAGGAAGCTTTATCATTGACATCCTCCATCATCCCCAGTAGAGGTGGAAGTTGAAATCTCTCAGCAAGGCAACATAAAGTTGGTGTCCTCCCCGAGCAGAGACTTCCCTTAAATACAGGGGCAATCCCCAGCAGTACAAGGAATGTCTTTCCTCCCCAGCAGGATGCTTCATCAACAGTGTCATGCATCTGGTTCCCCAGCCAAGTCAGAAAGTTTTCACTTCCCCAGCGGAGTTCAGCAAGTAGCATACCTCTCGAATCAGGTTCATCCCCAACAGGGTCTTGGCTCTTTAATCCCAAAGTCCAATTTATTTTGGGCAATAGAGGCAGTTCAGAGCTGGCGTATCATTGACAATATCCCCTGCAGAGTTGTTTTCTCCTCACAAGGATTGACCAGATCAATGCAGTGATCATCATTTCTCTCCAGTCAAGCCACCTGGGATACTTGCAGTCTCTTTGTCAGGAGATCTCTTTGCATTTGCACATGCATAATCATCATTACATTTGCATCCTCAAAAGTGTAGCATTTCCATTATTATGGAGCATTACACCATAGAAAAATTCAAACATATGCATATGATGCATAAGATAATTGTGGTACCTTGCGCAAACACCCGAAACATTACATCTCCAATCAGACTGAAGTATTCCCCACAGAATGCAACTTCATTTCCCAGTGTGGTTATTTCTACCAAGTCTTGTTTGTTATCCCTAGTTGAGTCTTGTTTCAGTACAACAATCTCATTTTTTCGCGTCTCTGTTTAAGTACAATGGTCGCGTCTCGGGCTCTCGTTTAAGTACAACGATCATGTTCCTTTCGAGTCTCCATTTAAGTACAATAGTCTCGTCTATGGGTCTTGTTTCAGTACAACAGTCTCATTTCTTTTCGCGTCCCCATTTCAGTACAGCGGTTTCATGTCGGGTTATCATTTAAGTACACTGATCTCGTTCTTTTTGGTATCGTCTTAGTACGATGGCTTCATTTTCTTGGTTATGGATCGGTTGATGCCATTTCCTAGTTAGATCGGTTGATCTTTATTTGAGTTGTAAATCGATCGATATTACTTCTCTTCGAGTCGTCAATCGGATGATATTATGTTCTCAGTTTTTCCAGGTTATGGATCGGTTGATACCATTTCCTGGTTGGATCGGTTGATCTTTTTGAGTTGTAAATCGGTTGATATTACTTCTTTTCGAGTCGTAAATCGGATGATCTTGCATTCTCCTTTTTCGGGTTATGAATCTGTTGATACCATTTCCCGGTTAGATCAGTTGATCTTATTTGAGTCGTAAATCGGTTGATGTTGCTTCTCTCCTTTGTCTTTCCAAGTCAATGTTTGTTTTTTTCGTGGCTTGATTCGCTCAGCAGTCACGTGACAAGCCCTGTTTCGCCAACAGACACCCTTCCTTTCTTTGTGGCTTGGTTCTGCCCAGCAGTCATATTGTCGAGTTCCATTCCGCTAATGGTCTCGTTAAGCCTTGTTTCACCAACAGGCACCTTCCGTGGCTTGGTCCTGCCCAACAGTCGTGTGTTTTCTTTGTGGCTTGGTCCTGCCCAGCAGTCACATTGTTGAGTTCCATTCCGCTAATGGTCTCGTTAAGCCTTGTTTCGCCAACAGGCACCTTCTGTGGCTTGGTCCTGCCCAGCAGTTGCGTGTTTTCTTTGTGGCTTGGTCCTGCCCAGCAGTCACATTGTCGAGTTCCATTCTGCTAATGGTCTCGTTAAGCCCTATTTCTCCAACAGGCACCCTCCGTGGCTTGGTCCTGCCCAACAATCGCGTGTTTTCTTTGTGGCTTGGTCCTGCCCATCAGTCACATTGTCGAGTTCTGTTTCGCTAACGGTCTCGTTAAGTCCTTTTTTGCCAACAGGCACCCTCGTTGTGGCTTGGTTCGCTCAGCATTCACAGTGCAGGTTTTTGGCATCGATCCCATTCCACCTTGTTCGTTTCCCACTACCTATTCAGAGGTCAAAACAAAAGAAAAATAAATAAAGGCAGATGGCATTTTCCTCATCCGCCGAGTTCAAATTCCCAGATTTTGTTCGAGTACTCAATCACTTCTTTTTGTTTTTTTGGTTATCGACTGAGGTCGGTATACCATTGCGTCTCCATTTGAGGATGGTTTCGGGTTAGATCCGAGGATCTTTTGAGAATCGTCATTCAAGGATGGCATTCTTTTCTTCAAGTCCTTATGAGGTTGGTCTTGTTGTTGTGGCTATCTGTTGAACCCAAAAATTTGCCCTCCACAAGACAAGACATTGTGTACTAAGAGGTTCACAAAGTTCACAAGACGTCTCATGAGGTTCACCAAGTTCACAATTAGTCAGAAAATTTGGCAATAACCTCAGACAATGCATCCTCCTAAGCAATGCATCTTAAACTAGGATTTTGACCTTCATCAGGCTAAATGGACTTCCAAGGCTTCAAGTGAGCTTCATAACATCCTATATGAGTTCAAGAATCCCCATGACAAGTTTCAAGACTTTTCCCAAAGGTCTGCTCAGTCAGATGATCAGATAGGTTAAAATCAGTCAAGACAGTCAAAAAGTCAAACTGAGGTCAACTGTGGTCAAACCAAAGTCAAACTTCATGATTTTTTGCCAACATCAAGTATATGAAGTAAAATTCATCATTTGATCAAAGTTTGATCATGATTCATCAAGGAGATTTCAGATCATCAAGAATCAGGAGTTTCTAAATTAGGGTTTTCACAGGAAAAGTCAACTGAACTTTGACCAGCCATAACTTTCACATGCTTCATCAAAATTTTTCCATCCAAAGCTCATTTTTAAGGAAATTTAATTCTCTACAACTTTGTGTCTAACAAGCCAAGCCCAAAAATGCTTCATTTGGAAGGTATGAGCTAAGACATTATAGGTCCTTTTAAAAGTCAACAAAAAGTCAACAACTTCCAAAGAGCATAACTTGAGAATGGTAAAAGATATGGACATGAGACCAACGAGGTTGGATAGAGGACTCTTTAAGCTTTCCAAAATGTCCAAGAACACCTTCATAGCATTAAAATTGAAGGATTTGTGCCCTTGCAAAGTTGGGAAATTTTTGGGAAGTTTATGAAGCAAACAAGGCCTTAAAATCAATTTTTGCTAAATGAGCCCACCAAATTGCCATCCAATCTTTACAAAATCATCAAGCACGACCCAACCCACACATTTTCTGATTTTTTATATTTTATTTAATATTTATTTGAATTTTATTCATTAAAATACATATTAAATCAAAATAAAATAAAAAAATCAATATTTAGACATGAAACTTCTTCTAGAAAATCATCAAAGCCATTTAACATGATTAGATGCTGTCCAAATTCGTGTAAGGCAAAAATAGCAAAAGAATATTTGATTTTTGGACAATTATGATGATGAGATTTCTTCCACATCAAGCAACTCCAAATCCATGAAGAAAGCCCATTCTTTTTTACCTAATTCAATCCATATATATATACATAAACACATTGCAAGCACAAGGACACAGATTCAGAGCCTCCAAGTGCACATTCAAACTTCACAAAATTCTTCAAAAAAAACTCCAATTCGGTTTTCCACCTAGAATCAATTTTAAAGCTTTTTGAAGGTGGCATTGGCTTCTCTGATCATCACTGATTGTTTAACAATAGTCATTTGCATCTCTAACATCATAAACTGCTCAAACCGAATCAATATTTGTTTGAATTTTTAAATTTTCGACTGCGATTATTCATGAGGTTTTGATTGTTTTTGGTTAGCTAATCTTGTTTGTGTGATGATATAGAAGCTTTCTGGACAACTCTTGTTGAGTTTAGCCGCAGGAATCGTGAGAAGCCATAGCTAGGGTTTGTGAACCTAATTTAGGGTTTTGTGATTCACTGAATATAAATAAGTTTAAAAGACATGGTTAGCCTGTATGAACTGCAAGAATCACATTGCATTCATCAATTTAAGGAAATTTCACTGTTTGCTTGATGTTTGAGAATTCGCAGGTTTTAACGCGCAAGAAAAATCGTAAATAAATTCGCAGGAGAATTCGCAGGAAAACCTGCGAATTCCAGAGGTAGAAGATGATCTTTGGCGCCATCTGAAAAATTCAAATTTGAAATTTAATATTTTTTGAATTAGTTTACGTTATATTACAACTAACGCGCTTGGCTCAGTTGGTTTGTACGTCAGGCTGGTAAATGAATGGTCCTGGGTTCAAACCTCCCCCAGGCCATTTTGGTTTTGTTTTTATTTTCAATGTTTTCGCAGGTTAAAAAATAAAAGGATCACTATCCAAACATTATCACCAGCACGCATCTGGCCTGGTGGCAGCCATGCTGGTCCAAGGGTGGAAAGGCCTAGGGCGTGGGTTCGATCCCTGCCCCAGGTAAGTTTTTAGTTTCATTTTTTTTAATTATTCTGTTTTATTATCATTGTTTTATAATTAATTTTAATTACATGTATTATAATTAAAAATATATTTAAATAATCATATATATATATATATATATATATATATATATATATATATATATATATATATATATATATATTAACTTCATATTTTCTAAAAGATCTCTAATTTATTTTTTCTAAAAAGTTTTAATCTTAGTTTTATTTTATTTTAAAATATGTATATATTATTATCATATAGTTTATTTTTGTAAATAATTAAATTAATATTGTAATTTAAATTATAAACCCTAATTCTGTTTTCTAAAATTCATAACCCTAATTTCTAAAACCTAATTTCTAAAACCCTAATTTCTAAAAACCCTAATTTTATTTTTAAATTTCTAACCCTAGTTCTTATTCAATCTTAAATATTAAACTTAATTAATTTTCTTTAATATTTAATTAAATAATTATGTTTTCTTTGTAAAATAATTATGTTTTCTTTGTAAATATTTATTCTATGACTTCATATTATTAATCTCATTATATTTTCTTTCAAAAATTCTTTTAAAAAATGTTTATTTAATTTGAAAATAATTAATTAACTTGTATATATTTTTATATTCATGCTAACCTCTTTTTCTTATAATTGTTTTATTACTAACCCTCTTTATTATTTATTTATTTATTCTTCGATCGTTTCTATATTTATGTAAATGCGAAGGCCTTGTAATAGTTGTAGGTTTTATTTTCGTCTTTATTTTATCGTTTATAAATATTCTTGCCATGGTTAGTAAATATAGGGAGTGATAACATGTTTGTATTTTAAAATTAATTTAGAATCACTAATAAGATAAATATATGAATATGGACACTCACACACGTAAGTCGATCTTTGATCGCCATCTCACTTCCTAAGGTTTTCCCTCATGTTGCCTAAATCAAAAGGTCAAGTAAGGTGTCTAAAAAGCAAAGTCCCTTCTCATGAAATATCATCAAGTCCCTTTAAAGATTATAAGATCAAGTCCCTTCGATGTTGCCTACGTAAATGATCTTGTCCCTTTCGAATAAAAGATGATAAGTCCCTTCGTATTGCTAAGACACCTTACAGTTGCCTAAACACAGATGACCCTTCACATGTCCCTTATAACATCCAAGGTAATGACTACCTATTCCTTAATAATAGGGATAGTCTTGCCATTGAAAGAACATTTAAGAACAAAAAATATTTAATTTAGGGTAGGTTCCTCTTAAGTACTTGCTCACTTTTATTCCAAATTACTTCATTACACTTCACATTTTCAAACAAATTTTCAAAACAAAGTCTTTATATATATCCATACAAGGATCATTATAAAGTACTTAGAGAATTTTTCAACTACACACTACACTTCTCAAAACAGTTTAAAGTGAGCTAAGTAACTAAGAGCCCATGGATAACCATGGATATAAAGTGTGCTAACACCTTCCCTTTGTATAACCTACCCCCCGAACTCAAAAATCTTTTAAGGTCTTTCCTGTTCTTTTATGCCCTTTCCTTTTGGATAAAATAAAAGTCGGTGGCGACTCTTGCTATCCGCAACATTTAACTAAAAGTCAGTTCTCCCACCGTGTTACACTATCATTCGAGGATGATACACCATTTTGATCTTATTGATTGAGGTCAGTTTGTCTCTTTTGCAAAGTCTGTCTGAGGCCAGTCTTTGTGTTTTTGGTTATCGACTGAGGCCGATATACCATTGCGTCTCCATTCGAGGATGGTTTCGTGTTAGATCCGAGGATCTTTTGAGAATCGTCATTCGAGGATGGCATTCTTTTCTTCAAGTCCTTCTGAGGTTGGTCTTGTTTGTTGTGGCTATCATTCGAGGATGATAGACCATTTTGAGCTTATTGATTGAGGTCAGTTTGTCTCTTTTGCAAAGTCTGTCTGAGGTCAGTCTTTATGTTTTTGGTTATCGACTGAGGCCGGTATACCATTGCATCTCCATTCGAGGATGGTTTCGTGTTAGATCTGAGGATCTTTTGAGAATCGTCATTCGAGGATGACATTCTTTTATTCAAGTCCTTCTGAGGTTGGTCTTGTTGTTGTGGCTATCATTCGAGGATGATAAACCATTTTGTGCTTATTGATTGAGGTCAGTTTGTCTCTTTTGCAAAGTCTGTCTGAGGTTAGTCTTTGTGTTTCTGGTTATCAACTGAGGCCAGTATACCATTGCGTTTCCATTCGAGGATGGTTTTGTGTTTGATCCGAAAATCACATTTTTGAGTTGTCATTCAAGAATGACATTCTTCCCAGCATATTTTATCACCCACAGAGTGCAAATTTTCCGGTTTATTCGAGTATTCAATCCCTTCATACCTTGAATGTCTGAAAGTCGTCGCTATCATCCATTCAGGTCTGCAGATGATTGAATAGGGGCAACTGTAATACCTCAAAATTTGCCCTCTCATTTCCATGCCATTTAGCATATCCTTTCATACATTGCATTGCATTTAGATCACAATTGCATCATAAACATACATCTCCCTTTGAGATTTCATAGGTTTCGACTGACCTTTATTTCTTCATGCAGCAAGTGCACAAGAATCTCAGAAGAAGGCAAAAGTTCTCGGTTGATTCAGAGGAGTTTAAGCAGAATATCAGTTTTATGGTGCAGTTTGCAAAAGTTGTAACTTATGCTCGAAAACTCATTTTACCTTGAAACTCAATAGTTTATACCGTTTCGGTATTCTCTACAACTTTTGTGTTCGGCTCGGTGGCCAATTCATCAAGGAAAATGGCAGGAATTATTTGTTTCTAAAATTTCGGTTTCGCCGATTAACTAAGCTAGCGGTATTCAAGAGTTTGTAACTTCTGATTGGGTCAACATGTATGAGAGATTCATATGCCAAAAGTTCCGTCTTGATATCCTTTCCAACTTTGGGGTTTTGGCTGAGAACTAATTCTTTGAAGAAGATCTCCGAATGTAAGAGTTTTTAGAGTCGACATAGTGAAAAACAGTGTTGAACCGGTGAGTTTTGAATACTAAAAAATTCATAACTTTTGGCTCGTTCATCGGATTGATATTGTTCTGGTGCCTAAAATTCCGTTTAGATGTTATCTTAATTATGTGAATTCAGTTTGGGTTAGATCCGAGCGGAAGGATCCCGAAAATGCGAATTACCAGTAAGGTTCTTTGATGCAGTGCACTGTCTGTTAGATTTTGTAAAATTCATAACTCGGTCAAATTTCATCAGATTGCACCCGTTCTTGAAGCGTTAGTTCACAAATTTTACCCTCTTCAAGTTCAAAGACAAACGCTAGTTCGAACAGTGCTCCAAAGATTGTCGTTTTGGTTATTTCACAAAACTGAAGTGGTGAACCGAAGAAAAAGACTGAAAGTGGTTTCACGAGAAAATTCATATCTCCCTCGTCGTTTGTCCGGTTGAGCTTACATTTTAACACCAGGTCAATGACTCATAGATCTACAACTTTTCTAACAAAGTCAAGTTGATATTATGCTCCGAAGAGGTTGACCTCGTCATATTTTCGAGTAGCGGATACCAAATAAGTCGAAAAAACAACTTATTCAGTGACATCTTGCAGCTTAAACGTATCGATCACACTCGATTTTGATCGTATGACGTTCGTTCTTTTCACGTTGCAACCGTGATTCAGAGGCGGACGATGTTGTGGAAGGCTCAGAGTCGAAATTTCTTGCCGAAGATGTTGTTTTTTCACTTAAGCCGAAATTCTACCTTTTGCCTTTCATTTTACACTCCACTATATATTCTTTTGACCCACAATTTGTATCATAACTTCAATCATAATTTACAAACACCAAAAACTCTCACAAACTCTCTCTAAAGGATCAAAGTTCATTCTCTTAACTCTTTCTCAAGAACACAACAACAACTTCATCAAGAACTCAAGAATACAACAATTCCGATCAAGCTTTCGGTAGCCGAGCCACCACGAACCACCACCTCCGGTCAACTTCACCACCGTGCGACCATCATCTTCCGCCACCGGCAGCCACACAACCTCTCCCTCTATCCTCCATTCACGATCGCGTCTCACTTCCTCCGGATTCGTAATTTCTTCGTCGATTCTTCATTCGGTAAGCTTCTTAAACTTTAATTCATGAATAATTGTTGCATTGTTTCTTGAATTGAATTTTCAAGTTGAATTAATCTTGTGGAGATTATATGCATTGATTCATGATTTGATTGTTGATTGATGCTTGATTAATTGATCCTAATAATTGTTGTGGTGCATAATTGGTAATGATTGTCAAAGTTGACATAGAATAATCGACGCATGTTAGGTGTTTGACAAAATTCTTAGGAAAGTTAATTATTGTGACTTGATATTGATTGAAGTGCTTGACTTTTAAATTCATGCTTGTTTCAATGTGCAAATTCAAAATAGGATAGGTTGATGCTTAATTGTTGATGTTGTTCATGTGTCGCGTGTCGAAAAGTGCGTTTTGGTCATAACTTCCTAATCGTAGCGCGTTTTCGTGAATGTGAATAGTGTAGCTTGACTTTATTGATTATTTCGGAGCCATTGGTAAACTTTTTAGTCGATTTCGGACAATTTTTTCCGGCTATTTCGCTACTGCCAGCCGACAAAATCGGCCAAAAAGTACCACTTCCAAGCGGAATTTTCAAAAACCGGTTGCATATTTGAATTCGTTCGCACGTTTGAAAGTTACCATGCAATTTTCGTTCAATTCCGAGTCGGTGATTTTTGACGTATTTTTTCGTTTTAAGGCTTTTTAAGTTCGGTTTGGTGCGATTTTGATGCATTGATCTTGTTTTGACTTGTACTTATGTTTGTTGATCATTTGCCATTCATTGCATGTAAATTTGTTCTATTCCGGTTTGAGTTTGCATGTTGTTTATGTTAGAGCATAAGTGTTGCCCCGTTTTGAAACATAAATTTCATTGCATGTCCATGACTCATATATTCATCTTCCTACTTGATTTTGAGTTGTGAGGCATAAGTGCAACTTCCGGTTGCACCTCTTTTTGGTTTCTAATGCGTTTGTTGAGTTTATGCAAGGTTCTCGCAAAGATCTTAACGACGGTCGTTTGGTTGGTATTCCACTTTATTTGTGGGATACCTTTGGATTCAAATGATATTTTGTGTCGTTGTTTTTGTTTCAATTATGGGGGATCTTCACAAAACAATTATGGAAGATGAGCATTTATTTTTCTCATGGAAGATTACAAGACCTTACTTGGAGTTTTTTCGGATTTCTCTTATATGAAGAATCGGTACTTCGATCAAGTGAGTAATTTCGACTTTCCACTTTAACGCACCATTTTAGTAGTATGTGGCTTAGGATCATATAACTTAAGGTGCATATTGAGCTCTCTCACCTGAGGCACTGGATTTATTTATGATTTTTGATTATATGTGTCGATTTCGGAGCTTAGGGATTAGGTTACGAACAATAGAATCCGCTTCCTTTCACTTTCCCTTAAAACACCATTTTTTGCCCGTTTCGTCTCAATTATTAAAAATAGTTTTAGGTGGGATAAAATTCTGGAAAAATTCATGAGTGATCCTTATCCTCTTAATTAATTTGTCATAATTTTTGTTTCCAGTTTTGGTTGGTTTTAATAATAAATTTGGATTTTTGATCACAGGCTGTCCCAAAAGGAATGGTATTGAAATAAGAGACCAAAAACCATTTTTTACAATAGGTGTGAGACCTATTTTTTGTGTGTGATTAACCACTGGAATTGGTGACATTTTGATGCTCCTTAGGCATTTGTTTCATAATTTTAGATGCCCTTTTTGATCCACTTTGTGGAGTTGTTTTTCGGCGATCATGCCTTGTTATCTTGACCATCAAGTAATTGTTTTGTCACTTTGGTGCATAATTTTGTGAAATCCTTTTATACTATGTTATTTACTTACTTCATCATTCCAGGGATTTAATTCATACTTTTTCAAGCCTTTTGCTATTTTTCCATGTCACCTAGATTATAGGTTTGATTATGTGCTTATTTGCTCCATACCCTAGATATTAGGAAGACATTTATGCCATTGGCTTGAGACACTTTTTGGTAACTTTTAGGAGTTAATTATAGGTCATTTTTAGGTCCTTAATTCCATTTATAGGTCACTTTTTGTACCATACTGTTGCACCCCAAAATTTACCCTCACCAAGACAAGACATTGTGTGCTAAGAAGTTCACAAGGTTCACAAGACATCTCATGAGGTTCACAAGGTTCACAATTGGTCAGAAAGTTTGACAATTCCCTCAGACAATGCATCCTCCTAAGCAGTGCATCTTAAACTAGGGTTTTGACTTTCATCAGGCTAAATGGACTTCCAAGAATTCAAGTGAGCTTCATAACATCCTATATGTGTGCAAGAATCCCCATGTCAAGTTTCAAGACTTTCCCAAAAGATTTGCTCAGTCAAATGATCAGATAGGCTAAAATCAGTCAAAGCAGTCAAAAAGTCAAACTGAGGTCAACTGTGGTCAAACCAAAGTCAAACTTCATTATTTTTTGCCAACATCAAGTATATGAAGTAAAATTCATCATTTTATCAAGGGTTGATCATGATTCATCAAGGAGATTTCAGATCATCAAGAATCAGGAGTTTCTAAATTAGGGTTTTCACAAGAAAAGTCAACTGAACTTTGACCAGCCATAACTTTCACATGCTTCATCAAATTATTTCCATCCAAAGCTCATTTTGAAGGAAATTGAATTCTCTACAACTTTGTGTCTCACAAGCCAAGCCCAAAAATGCTTCATTTGGAAGGTATGGGCTAAGACATTATAGGTCATTTTAAAAGTCAACAAAAGGTCAACAACTTCCAAAGAGCATAACTTGAGAATGGTAAAAGATATGGACATGAGGCCAAAGAGGTTGGTTAGAGGACTCTTTAAGCTTTCTAAAATGTCCAAGAACACCTTCATAGCATTAAAATTGAAGGATTTGTGCCCTTACAAATTTGGGAAATTTTTGGGAAGTTTATGAAGCAAATGAGGCCTTAAAACCAATTTTTGCTAAATGAGCCCACCAAATTGCCATCCAATCTTTATAATATCATCAAGCACGACCCAACCCATGCCTTTTCTGATTTTGTATATTTTATTTAGTATTTATTTGAATTTTATTCATTAAAATACAAATTAAGTTAAAATAAAATATGAAAATCATATATTTGGATGAGATTATGATTCTAGAAGGTCATAAACATCAATTATAGATGATTGATCTGATCCAAATTCGTGCTAGCTTGATTTGGCAAGGTTAGATGTAATCTTTTTCAATATTTGAAAGATAGAAACTTCATGATCAAGCAATCATTACAAAGCCCATAAATCCATGACTTTTCGACCTAATTTTCATCTCTACATATACTTGAAGACATCCCAATCACAAGGACACGATTTTGCTGCCTCAAGAACACTAAACAAGTTTCAAAATTTTCAACAAAAGACAAGATTCGGTTTTGGATTTAGAGGGACTCTCAAGACAAAATAAAGGTTGCAAATCATTCCTTGAAGATCACTGAATGTTTCTGGATCATAAAACCATCCATCCATGCACTAAATCATGCTAACCAAATCACTCTTATTCATGTTTTACATTTTTTTCAATTTCATACTTCCATGCGTTATTAACTGATTTTGCTTGTAAGCATAGAAGCTTTCTGGATAAACCAATTGAAGTTTCATGACCTAAATCACATTCCACCATTGTTAGGGTTTGAACGGCCAACTTAGGGTTTTGTGATTTAGACAATATAAATAAATTCTAGTAACATAGGAAGATTGTATGATTCATAAGGATCATATTGCACTAATCAATTTGAAGAAATTTCACTGTTTACTTGCTGTTTGAGTTTCGTAGGTCAAGAACATGGAAGAACACGCAAGAAAATTCGCAGGAAAAGTTGTATGAAAATGCGCAGGAAATTTGGTGAAGAAGATGAAGTTTGGCGCTGAAATCAGAATTCAAATATTTGATTTAAAATATATTGTTTTGTTGTTGATTTAATTTCAAGCGCATGCAGTTAGCTCAGTTGGTTTGTGTGTTTGTTTGTAAACGAATGGTCCTGGGTTCAAACCTCCCCCAGGTCATTTTGTTTTGTTTTATTTTTGGTGTTTTTGTAGGTTAATAATAAAACAATTGCTGCCCCAAACCCTATCACATGCGCGGGTTTGGCCTGGTGGTAGCAGTGTGAGTCCAGGGGAGGCAGGACCTAGGGCGTGGGTTCAATCCCTGCCCCAGGTAAGTCTTTTTATTCATTTTCTCATTATTTTTCTATTATTTTGTTTTATAATTAATTTTAATTATATTTCTTATAAGAAAATTCTATTTAAATAATAATATGTAAATATATATATATATATATATATATATATATATATATATATATATATATAACTTCATATTTTCTAAAAATCCCTAATTTATTTTCTAACTTTAATTAGTTTATATTTAATTTGAAATTTGTTTATATTATTATTGTATATATATATTTTAAAATAATTTAATTAAGTTTATATTAAATAATCAAAACCCTAATCCTGATTTTTCTTAATTGTAAAATTAACCCTAATTCCAAACCCTAATTTTTGTTTAACTTTAAATATTAAATTTAGTTAATTTTTCTAAATATATAATTAAATAGTTAATCATGTTTTTGTAAATTATTATTATAATTGTTATTACCTTATTTTCTCTTTAATTTCTTCAAAATTATTTGTTTAACCTAAAAATATTCTCTTAAATTGTATATATTTTTTGTATATTTGTGCTAACCTCTTCTTCTTATAATTATTTTATCTCTAACCATTTTAATTATAATTTCTCTATATATTTATTATTCATATTATAATGTAATTGCGAAAGCCTTGTAATAGTCGTAGTTTATTATTGTTTTATTGTTTATAAATATTCTTGCCATGGTTAGTAACTATAGGGAGTGATAACATGTTTGTAAGTTAAAATTAATTTAGAATGACTTGCTTAATAAGATAAATATATGAATATGAACACTCACACACGTAAGTCGATCTTTGATCGCCATCTTGCACTTTCTAAGGTTACTCCTCTTGTTGCCTGATTATAAGGTCAAGTAAGGTGTCTTGAAGCAAAGTCCCTTCATTAATATCATCAAGTCCCTTAAGATTATAAGATCAAGTCCCTTCGATGTTGCCTACGATAAATGATCTTGTCCCTTCGAATAAAAGATGATAAGTCCCTACGAATTGCTAAAGACACCTTACAGTTGCCTAAATACAGATGTCCCTTCACATGTCCCTTCTCACATCCAAGGTAATGACTACCTATTCCTTAATAATAGGGATAGTCTTACCATTGAAAGAACATATAAGAACAGTAAATATTTAATTTAGGGTAGGTTCCTCTTAAGTACTTGCTCACTTTTCTTCAAAATACTTTTCATTACACTTCACATTTTAAACAAATTTTCAAAACAAAGTCTTTATATACATCCATACGAGGATCATTATAAATTACTTAGAAATTTTTTAATCACACACTACACTTTCTCAAGACAATTTAAAGTGAGCTAAGTAACTAAGAACCCATGGATAACCATGGATATAAAGGGTGCTAACACCTTCCCTTTATATAACCTACCCCCCGAACTCAAAATCTTTTTAAGGTCTTTCCTGTTCTTTTATGCCCTTTCCTTTTGGATAAAATAAAAGTCGGTGGCGACTCTTGTTATCCGCAACATTTAAACTAAAGTCAGTTCTCCCACCGTGTTACATATACTCATTTGATTTGCTTTGGGGTTTCAAAGTGCATACTTATGTGAACTAGTTTAACTTAAACGGGTTGCTAATCTCTTCTCATTTTTAATTTGATTTATGTGGGAATCATAAATGGCTATTCATGCACTCTAATTGCATATCATAAATTGTATTCTACTGACCCATAATCATCTCATGCATATACATATGCCATTCATCCTTAACTTGCATCATTTGTGATCTTATGCGATGTTTGTTCATTTGCTCCCACATCTTCTTCTCCTTGCTCCATATGCTTAAGTCATTGCATCCATGATTATATATTCATTCACCCACATTCATAAGCATTCACTACTGACTTTGATATTCATTTCATGCATTAATCCATGCTTGTAAGCTATATGCACTCATACTTCATCCTTGAACCCTAATTTGCATTTAGATGAATTTATGTGAACATTTTATACATAGTTTGACATAGTTTGAATTTGTGAGGTATCCTAGCATCCTTAGGGACCTATATAATGTAGCTACTGACTTTAGAAGTCATATAACCTTTAGGTACCTTCACCTTTAGACTTAGGTCTTATTTTGAACCCTAGTTCCATTCTAGGATGTTTATGGGGCTTAATCGCTTTTATGCTTTGATTTTACTTTCAATATGCATTGTCATGCTAACTTTTGTTTTGTAGGGGGGAAGATTGAGGTAAGACTCACTTAATTCCTATCTCTTATGCATTTAATTTTCACTTGCCTTACATTTCATATTATGCTTGTGCTTGTATAAGCTTCCCCCATTTCTTAGAACCAACTTAACTTCCTTAGGAAGTAAGTTGAGTTCTAGTAGTTTTTAGTTCCCTTTTCTTCATTAGGATTAGAAAACTCCACAAATCATTAGGATCTCCCTTTTTTATATGATAACTAACTTAGGGTTGAGTCTTAGTCCCCTTAGTTTTTGCCTTTTGCAATTTGAGTCTTTCTTTCTCACCTCATAAAGAAAATAATAAAAATACTTAATAAAAATCGAACGTTCTTATACGCCATGAGACTTTGTTGCGGAGTGCTTATATGCGTCCTGTTTCGGGGCGAAGTGTAAGTATTTACCACGATGGATAGGTCTTAGTATGAGAATGTTCACAAACAAATTCAAAACATTTCTCATAAAATACAAAAACAAACAATAAGCGACTATCCTGCGGGAACTTCTCTTCTTATCTCATTCACTCACAACGCGAACTCGCGACGACTTGTCTCGCCTGCAAGACGGTAAACGCACTCGTACCAGACGAGCCTGCAACACCTGAGCATAAACATACACAGTTCCAGCTATAAAAACACAAACAAATAGTTCCCTTCTGGTTAGGCAAACTACGTCGACTCTGATCCTCATTTTCCCGATGAGGTACGTAGGCAGCGGGGTAGGGCCCGTTCGAGCACATTCTTTATTTTCCCTACATTTTCCCATTTCTGTTCTTTCTCTTTTCCAGTTCCCTTTCTCATTCCAGTTCCAGTAGCAGTTTTATTCAGCAACACTTTATTTCTCACCCTTTGAAATAAAACAAGCAAGCGTGGATCCCGTCGGGTACGGCGGACGATCTGGGGTGCTAATACCTTCCCAGGTCGTAACCGACTCCCGAACCCAGATCTTTGGTTCGCAGGACCTTGTCTTTCCTTCTTCCTCAGGTTTGTACAGCATTACCTTTCACGTTCCTTCGGGATAAAAATGCCTGGCTGGCGACTCTACCTTTTCCGCGCCACTTTCGCGTTTATACTAGGATGAAAATCCCGGGAGCGACAGAGTGTAATAAAGGTGACCACCTCACCTTCAATTGGTTTTGGTGTATGCAGTGTGAGTGATGTTGTGAAAAGTCTACACATGCATGAATTGTAAGAGATTCTTACTCAACATGTGTAGGTTCTAAATCCGCGATCCTCTTCTCTATTCTATGATCGAGTCATTTATAGAGGATTATCTGGACTTGGGCGAAAAAGTCAATAGACGTTTTTCCTCCACCCTTCCCAAGAAAAATTGACCAGAGGAAACTAGGTCATTTCTCAATCATGGGATGAATGGTTTTCCCCTCTCTCATGTGCCCCGACAGTTTCTCCTAAGGCACCTCAGAAACCAAATGTATTATATGAGACAAATCATGGGTTTTGGGCATAAGCTCAATTAGGCGTCTTGCAACGCTTCTCATGTGGCCGCCCTGCTATGTATGCTTTGGGCAACCTACTTCTTTCAGACATCCGCCTTTAGAATTTCCATCCCGAATCATTTTCTTAAAGACTTTATGGTTCCCTAAAAGATATTTGAGGAGAGTCCCTCAAGAAAAGTCATGGGTGAGACCCTCGAGGAATATGATAACTCATTACTTGTGAGATAGTTAAGCCATTATTACATGATTTTATTTTGTTTTAACAAGCATAATAAGGATGAATTAAGTAGGTTTTATGTTTGTTAGCTTAGTTAGCATGGAGCACACTAGGTGCTCTCTTTTGTGAGTTTTATGTTTTTGTTTCTTGTGTAGGAGATTTCTAGTGACAAGTTTTGTCATGTCAGGAATGCAGCTACAATGTAACCTCTGTAACACCAAAAGACGACGAGGACGAAGAGTGGTCGCCGATGCATATGGCATGACAATGAGTGACTCTTGGCAACTTCTAGGAAAAAACCGAATTCACATCGAAATGAAAAGGATTCTTAGGCTGTGAAGGTATGGGAAAACATGGTTGAATGAAGGCTTATAAGGATTGATTGGTAATGCATATACCAATAAGATGCTTCTTTTTTCCGGTAGCCTGACAAATAAGAACTTCATAGTTAAGTGTGCTTGACTTGAGGTAGTGTTTGGATGGGTGGCCTTCTGAGAAGTTTCCCGAAAAGTGTGTGAGTGAGGACAAGGTATGATGAAAAAATCTATGTTGGTTTATGGGATCATTCGATAATCCTGAAATAAATTTGGGGCATTACAAATTTTATTAGAGTAAACCTTTCCCAATACGATGTGGTTCAGAGACAAACCAAGCGAAAGTTGATGGACATGTAATACCTGAGGCCGGCAAGGGTGGGGAGTGGTCGTCGATGCACAAGGTATGACAACGATTGACTTCTGGAAGCTTTTAAGCAAAAATTGAATTCACATAGAAATGAATGGAATCCTGGGGCTGTACAGGTATGGGAATGCATGTTTGAAAGAAAACTTATAAGGATTAATTGGTATTACATATACTAACAAGATGCATCTTCTTTTTGGTAGCCTAACAAATAAGAAATCCATTGTTAAATGTGCTTAACTTGGAGTAGTATTTGGATGGGTGCCCTTCTATGAAGTTTCCCAAAAAGCGTGTGAGTGAGGACAAAACATGCGGAAAAGACCCATGTTGGTTTGTGAAGTCAGTTAATAATCCTGAAAGTAGTCTGGGACGTTACACCCTCACTTCCCAATAGGCCTTAGATCTGGAAGATGATGTAAGGAGTGAAGGGTATCTACATTAGGGAAAACGTGACATGATCTTGAAGATTGAAGCACTGTCTAAGCGGGAAAATTGTATGGATAATGATGAACACTACAAGACAAAAACATACAAAGCTACACAGTGATGAAATAAAGGTGTGCCAAGTATGTCATATGATTCTTTATCTCATGCAACGTTATGTATTATACTTAGTACTGGTATGAGAGGATAAGAAGACGAAATATGTTGATTTTCATGAGTCAAATCAGTGGATAAGTACAAGGGCCATTATCCAATGACTCAAGGAAAGCCTAAACACAAGGAGGATATAAAAGGACCACCTTGGATAAATGAATGGAGGTTCAAAAGTTGAGACACTTGAGAAATAACTAAGAAAAATATATCTCGTTAGGATCGATACTCTTATTTTTACATCACTTGTGACTATTAGACCGTGTATACTTACACATATAAATATCACAAAGAATGCTATACGAGGAAAGTTCCTAGATCATTTATTGGATGCATACCCCCATTTTAGAAATCATATTCTTTGGGTTTTGAAACATTTACAACAATTAATTTCATGATGCATGGATCTGTTGTTGTTTTTCTCAAAGTTTAATACTTCCTTTGTTTTGACAGACATTTGCTTGAGGTGGATCCCTTAAGTGGAAAGTTTCTTAGCATTGATCCCACAATGAATGTCCATATATATTTGCTCATAAGTTTTCAAGGATCTTTCAAGAAACATCCAGTGTATATTGCCTCTTAGGGTGGCAAGGATCCTTCAGTGAACGTTTAATTTATATTTCCTTATATGGCTACTATTAATTTCAGTGAAGTTCCGACATATATTTCCTCAAAGGACAATAGGTATCCTTTAGTGAAGGTCTAACTTATATTGCCTCATAGGGCATAAAGGATCCTTCAATGAAGGTCTAGCGTATATTGTGTCATAGGGGGATAAAGATCCTTCCGTGAAGGTCAAGCATATAGCTCTCACATGTACATATCAGATTTTCAAGAGGGTAGGGTGCCTCATCAATAACTGCACCCTATGAGGAAAAGATAGTGACATTGACTTTAATTACTTTATCAAATCATTTAAGGAAATACACTAGAGGGCCAAATCATATGCCTTATTCAACAAAAAAGCATCTAAATTGTTAGTTGTAATAATATCTATGATTAATCGAGTACCATATTATAATTATTGATCTTACATCCAGTTCTTGAATTTATATGCGTCATGTGGTAGATCCTAGTATATTCAATATGGACCTTCCCAATTAGGAAACAACTTTCCTAACTTGGTAGGTGTAATCACTTGTTTGAGTACTAGACCACCTTATTACATCTCCCTTAGGACTACCTTCAAATTATATCATTTGCTGGCCCTCTGTTTGGCAGAAGTAAACTCCCTAATGTGGGTGATCTCTCTAGTTTTGTTAATCAAGTCAGTTGCACGCCTAAGTTATGTCTTATTTTCTTCCTCATTAAATTGTGCGCCTATAAGTGGGCATGCCGATTTCGATCGATAACATGATGTTAGCGCCATAGACCATAGTAAATTCCATCTTCTTAATGGTGGAATGGGACTAGCATTATACGACCTTAAAACCCCGTGCAATTGTTTTTCCCATATGCATATAGAATTATCTATCTTTTTCTTTATACTAGAGTATAACTTTATTTGCTGACTCTGCATGTTTGTTGTTATGCAGGTGGATGAGTGAGGTGAACTTTTTATGTATCCCAATTTCATGGAAAAAATATACGACAATCAAGTTAGTAAACTAATTGCCATTATAAGATATGATGACTCTGGGTAGGCCAAACCTGCATATAATATGTTGCCAATAGAAATGTTGAACCTTATCTACTGTGATTTAGTAGACAACCTATGCCTCTATCTACTTTGTGAAATAGTCTACTATGATCATAAGAAATTTCAGCTGCCCTGGCACCAAGGGAAAATAACTTAGGATGTCCAAGCCCCATTGATAGAATGGCAAAGGCAATGGAAGGAATAAATAGACTCAATTTATGCATGATTTAAATTGGAATGCCTCTGGTATTTTCAAACTTCTTAATAACATATTAATTATCTTTCATCAAGGTGAGCCAATAATAGATATCTTAATATTTTTTGGATGAGGGATCCTTTATTGATATGATTGTCTCATGTTCCTAGGCAGGCTTTTGCAAGGACTATGGTAGTCTAATTCTCCACCATGCATCTTAATATGGGGCAGGATCCTCCCATTTTATAAATCTTCCCAGACACTAGGGTTTATTATACAACTGAATTTTGAATCTTCTTCACCTCCAACTCCTTAAAAAGTAGCTCTTCTATGGTCTGATACCGTATTACGGGAACCATCCAACCTAAGGGTTGGGCAACTCTAATGAAGTTTAGTTCTCCATTTTCAATATTGGGGGAGACCAGAGTCTCTTGAATGACCATCAAATTATGGCCGAGTTTCTTGGTGCTAGTGATATTTGAATGGAGGTTTGCTAGAGAGTTTTATTCCCCGAGTACATATATCACTTCAACGAATGTAAAACAATTATATAACTCTTTTATATCTGTGATATATCTAATAAACTAGGCTTTTTTTACTATTATTCTATGATAACTTAGTTTGTGATAAATTGCAATTCTTTCCTTGCTATGAGACTTGAAGCATCCATTATACAACAAGATTCATACCAACGATGGCTTTGAACTTGAATATGAGAGATTTCTCTAAAAGGAGGTTGTATGTACCTTTCATCACTATAGTAGTGATTCTTCCCTTTAGATTTGAGGTGCCATCCATAAATAATGTCCATTTGTAAGGGATCTCATGGAACACGAGTGAGCTGAACTCCACCATGAAATCTGCTAGCACCTGATATTTTATACTTCCTTTGGGCATAAAATAGATATCATAGGCAGACAATTCAACCGATCAGAATACCATAGTACTTTCCAGATCCATTTTCTTCAAGATTAAGCGAATATGATAGTTGGCTTTGGACATCACACAATGCCCTTGGGGGTATGGTATAAGTTTCCTTGCAGTAGTCATGACGACCAATACCAACTTCTCAATTTTTGATGTCTCTCTTAAACTTCCTTGAATACCTTACTTATGAAATATAGTGGTTGTTCCCTTTTTTTTTATTTCTCTTGGTTGAGTACATATCTCATTTCCCTTTCAATAATTGATAAATACAAGTATAAGGGTGTTCATCCCTTAACGCACATTAGAAAGAGTAGTGTTTCTAGGAAGACCTTAAATGTTGTGAACGCCTCCTCTCAATTGTTTTTCCATTCAACTTCTATTTCTTCTTTAGAGTGGCGAAGAAGTGGAATGCTTTTTCACATGGATAGGAAATAAAATATGATAAAGTAAGCAAGTGCTCGGTTAGCTATAGAACCTCTATGATGTTGTAAGGGGTTCTTGTGTCAATGATCGCCTGACTTTGTCAAGATTCACCTTATTCATCTTTTTGATAGCGAAAATCCTTAGAATTTTCCAGCCTTAACCCTAAAGTATCACTTAGAGGGGTTCAAACACATGGTGTATATTTAGATTGCCTTCAATATATCTTCTAAGTCTTTAAAATGGCTTCCTTATTCAGGGTTTTTACAATCATATCATCGATGTCGACCTTCAGATTGCGCCATATAGGGTCCGATAATACTTCACCCATTAACCTTTGATTGACACCGCTTGCGTTTTTCAATCTAAATGACACGACAATGTATTAGTGACTATAATGGTTGGACATGAATGTTGTCTTGGGAGCATACAAAGGCTCCAATTTTATTTGGCTATAATTGGAGTAGGAGTCCACAAAGCACATAATCTTGTAACTGGAGGAACCATCAATCAAATTTTCAATGTTGGGTATTCGATCTTAGTTATTGAAATTCTGGAACTTACATATCAGATGTTGAGATATATGTCACAAAACTAGTAATCACAACGGTAAGGGCACAAACCATTCACGCAAACATGCAAAAATCTTGATGTTAATGTCAATACTGATATAACAGAACATCAAAACACAAAGTCAAGACAAATGTTTTGACATCTTTAGTTTGACAGTACAATATTATCAAACCGTAATTATGCAGAAACTTTAAATTGCATAATGATAAATAACACGGTTAATTATTAACTCAGTTTGGTGCAACTCACCTACATCTAGGGCCATCTAAGCCAGGAAGGAAAATCATTATGATAGTATTAGTGCAAAGCTAAACTCCCATGTTTACAACTTCTCGCCTAATCCATACTATGTGCAAATTCTACCTTGAAGCCCATCTAGATATGAGACCCCCCTCTGACTTCCTAACAAGTAGTCATAATCCCAATGACCATTTTCTCAAGAAACCAAAAAGAAAGATGTACCCTTTTTCCACTACAATGCTTAGTTTGCTGTAAAGCTTCCACCAAGAACAATACACTTTATGCTTAAAATCTTTTGAGTGAACAATAAACAAAACAAATATGTCTACCACAGTGCATCAAAAGATACAAAGGGTGACTTACAAAGTCACATACAAGAGAATCTCAAAACCTAAGTTCTTAAACCTTCCCATAGTTTTTACAATAGTGAAACTAATTGTTTACATTAGGTCCAATTGCTCTTTAAATACTCCTTAACAATCCATGGATTTCACAATCTTCACCAAAATATTTCTTAATCCACAAACTAAGGGTTGCATCAGATATGCAGAAAAATCTCATCAAATCTTGGAACAAATAATCAAGTTTCCTAAATTGTCTTTTCATCCAATTTTAGAAACTTATGAATAATTGGAGATCAAATCAAAAGTTCCAGATTAAATATTCTTGACCTATGAAAATCAATGAGATAATTCCAAAAGAAATCTCATAAAATCAAAAAAAATCTTGTCAATAATTAAAACAACCAGAACAAATGTTTTGGTACAATATGTTACAACATCTATCAGGACATCTTCCCACCAGGTGAATTGATCAGCATGTTATGACATCACACACAACATCCTGATGTGAACCATGTTTTAGCAAAATTGTTGCCAATCCTAAAACCATGTATATAACAATCTCCCACTTTGGATTTTTTTGTGCTAAAACACCTATTACACAATAAACCCTGAAGAGAGGAATAAAACCACAAACAAAACAAGTCACATCTATACTTTGTACATGAGGAAGAAGATAAACTTCATCTTCATAAACATCCAGATTACTCCCCCTAAACCACATAACTGATTCCTATCATAGAGGAATAAATCTTCCTCTCAAGGAGCACAAGAGCACCAACCTAAACAAAATCTTGAATTGTCAAAATTCATGATATTTAAAACATATATGGTAAAATGTCCAAACATTAGAAACACATACAGCAGAAGATGCACATATAGTTCAAAACACAAGACTAAACTAACCACATGACACAAACTAAAAACAAGATGTTAGATCATCTTAATAAGACATTATGTAAACAACTACAACAAAAGTAGCAATACTCATAAGACAGATAACACACATGATAGATAGTCATGATCCTCCTGGACTGTTGCAAGTAGTAAGTATCAACACTATACTTTCCTCAAATTTTTACCCAAAAATTGACAAAATCAAAAAAGAGACTCAACACCAAAAAATAAAATGACTATTGACACAACAAAAACTGACCCAACAATTCAAGAAAAGAATGACTCAACTAAAGCAAAAGACCCAAGCAACACAAGAAAAACACCAAACTAACCCAATGATGAACACTGAAGAACCCTAATTTGTCCTAAGCCTCATGAAATTCTACATGATGATGATTTTATGAAATTGATTGAGGGGGATGATTTAATATATGATTACGCACATGTAGTAAAAAGATAGTGCGAAGAAATATGCATGGATTATGAAATGACCAAGTTTGAGGCTTACCTGAACTTGGAGCTGCAACAGCTGAGGTGATTTTGATCTGGAGGTGTTACAAAAGACTTATGATGATCTGAACAACTTCCTTGGATGATATGGAGTGTGTTTGAACACTTGGACTTGATTGCAAATTGTTGGATCAAGTTCTGACCTTCAAGTTGCAGAAACAAGGCTTCTTTGAGGTTTTGAAGGGTGATTTTGGTTTGGAGGTGTTTCTGGGTTGCTTCAAGTGTTTGGACGCCTCAAATACATCATATATGATGTGTTTGAACAATTAGATTGAGTTGATAGTGACCACAACTCAAAACCTGACCGTGTTTGCTCAAATGTCAAGTTTTGAGTCTTTGAGAGTGAATAAGAGAAAGCTTGGGATTCATAGGCTTTAATGTAAGTTTTATGATCAAATGAGGTCTCTATCTATAGGAAAATATGTTGAGATTACTTAGCCTACAAGTCTTGAAGTGATAAGATCAACATTGTTGATCATTACTAGGTGAATGATGAGATTCGTCAAATAGCTCAGCTATGCAGCAAGCAAATTCACATTCTTCAGAAGTTTTAATCTTGGATTGTGGACACTTATTGCTTGTTGATAAGGAGATCCAAGAATATGTCATTTTGAAGCATGGTGACCATTGGATCAAAAGGCATTGTGTTGAAATTCATAAATGCCATAAATGGGAATTCCTTGGTGCAATCATGAATTTGCAGGTTTGATCAGATTTGTAATGATTGCTTAGATGCTTAAGACCACTTGATATGATCCCTTGACTCATCAAAATCCAATTCTCTAGTTTTATGAAAATCTATTTTTTTTTAAAAACCGTTTGTCATGGTGACTTTGATCCATGATTTCTTCATGCTCAAGCAGGATATTTTCATGCCAATTGGTTCTTTGAATTGTTGGCAACATTTGTGATAAAATTGAGGTATAACATTGGAATTGATTCAGCTTGGAACTATGTGAAAAAAGCCTCCAAGTTTTGATGTTTTGACTGATTTTGTACTTAGGCAGATTTTGTCTAAGTGTTGAAATTTCAAATTTTTTCTAGATTTTGATCAATCTTCAACTTAAAATCCATAATGAATAGGAGTTTTGTGTAGTTGAATGTAGTTTATGGTAAGATCTTTCATTTGAGCTTTGATTCACAAAAATCTGATGCTTGGACCACAAGTTATGATGCTTGAAAGTAGGGCATTTGCACATTTTTTTTATAACAGAAAAATGTCTAAGTTTCAAAGGTTGCCCCTTTTGCAAGTTATCTTCAAATTTATGATTTTTTGTGATAAAAATCACCAATGGACCATATATTCTTGTAATATAGGTCATGAGGATCATTTTAGGTGAAAAAGTCAGACTTTGACTTTTTGGTCCAGATGAAAATTACACTAGATACCCCTAGTTTTCTGATTTTTTAACTGGACATTTATGGGATATTTTGAACATGTGAATGGAATTACATGATGTATATGAGCTATTTAAACCATTCCCTATGGTATTAGATCTTGTCCAGATGAAAATTTTGACTTTGGGTTTCACGATTAGTCAAAAACCCTGATTTGGGCACTGTGAAACCGTAATCTTGAAATCCTTGATCTCTGCATCTTTTGGACTTGAAGATGGCTTGTCAAAGTCATGTCAACCTTTCTTTTTTACACGTGGAGGCCTTGGATCCTTTCTTCATGGAAAATTTCATCTGGAGGGCTCAGTTGACTGAAACCTTAATTGGTGATACTGATGACTCGAGGCCCAAATCACTGAAATTCTTGTATAATCTTTGAATGATTTTTCATAATTTGAGATTCCTTGAACCTTTAAGAATGATTAAAAGGTTGAAAATCTTAGGTATTAATGATTTATACTTTTCCTGAATCCTCTGAGGGACCCAAGAATCCTGATTCATTGCGGGGATATTGTCCAAACCAGTCTGACACAGTCCTTAGGTCAGTGGATTTCCTCTTATAAGGTATATATATTAGGGTCAAATTTTAGGGTATGAAACCCGCTTGTTGGGAAGCGGGTACTTCATACTTAGGTATAAGGTTGACAAGGCAGTGCTCAAAATATTAAGGGTACGACGCTTCATGATGATGTTGTATGAAGACGATGCGTCTACCACGAGATATTTGATCTTAATCATACTTGTTTTCACATTCATCTTGAATATGGTCTTGAGGATTATGTGCCCATTTAACTACATAAGCTTGCATAAAATCCCGATCAACGAATCTTGAAACGCCTGAATGTCATATGGATCCAACTAGAGCCTTGAAAATATGTTCCCAAACATGACATTTGTTGAACTACGATGACCATGGATTTGTCATAAGGATGTGTACATGTGGCATCCCTTATAGAAAAATATTTCAAGTTCTGACTTCTGTCCCTCGTTTGGTGTGGGGATGATAGGTGCATCATCCAATAACAAGACTTGTCGAGCGTATATCCTGCAAGAGGAGCTGGATTCTCCATCTCCAACGAATCTTACTGCTATATTGTGTGTACAAACGTGACCGCTTGGGTGGGTGTTATGATGTTTTCCTTTATAACCATGCTTAGGAGATGATTTAGGTGGATGGTGAGTCGAAGATGGGTGTGACCTTGGTTATTTTTATCATGCCCCGGAGTGGGTGCCAATCGTACTCGCTAAAATTATAATAGAGAGTGAGATTCACTCCCATACAAAAGGCTTTACTGCATGACTTCAATGGATGATTAGTGACCCCTTTGTTTGTTATAGTGCAAAGGGTGCCCACCTTGCCTTTGAGTGGTTATGGTGTGTTAGGGGTGAGTGAAGTTGTGAAAAGCCTACTCAAACAGGAATCATGAGAAACTCTTATTCAGTATGTGTTTGTTAGAAATTCGTGATCCCCTTCTCTATTTTGGGATCAAGACATTCATATAGGATTATATGGAACTGAGCAACAAAGTTTGGAGACGATTTCCCCCCACTATTTCCAATAAACGTTGAGCAGGGGAAACCAGGTCATTCCTCAGTCGTGGGAAAAATGGTTTTCCCCTCTCATACATTCTCTGACAATTTCTCCAAAGACACCTCAAAAACCACATGTATTATGAGACTGATCGTGAGTTTTGGACCTTAGCCTAACTAGGTGTTCTACAAAGCTTCTCGGGCAACCACCATACTTTGTATGCTTTTGACGACCTGCTTCTTTCGGACACTCGTCGTCCATGTTTCTATCTCATATCATACTCCTTTTAGGTTGAATAAACTATTCCAGTATTTTCTCTAAAAAATATTTTTTTTTTTACAAAATTATATATTGAATATTATCTTTAAAATGAAATAAAAGTAACAATAATATTTAAAAAAATTAATGTATACATCAATGTTTTGAAATATTATTTTTTCCTGTTTCATTTTGTTGAGAGCAAATAGTAACATTTAACATTTGCATATAAAAAAAAAAAACATTCTTTAGTTTTTTGGGTTAATTGATGGAACATGCTTCACCATACAAATATAGAATATTTTTCATATTGAGATTAGAAGATCCTTTTTTGTGTCCATCTCAACTTGTTATAGGGTGGGGAGAAGAAGGAACTTATCATTAGATTCCATGAAGACTTACACATTTATGTTCTATAACGGTCTCTTTCTCATAAATTATTTACCCCAAAATTCCACTAAACTAACTATACATGCATCTCGTAACATGTCTTTAATCAGAAGTGTCGGTATATATGTTACCGAGTTAACAACAGGTCATCGATCAGGTCATCCACGTCTATATAAAGGGAAGCTAGCAATAACAGTCTCATTAAACCTTAGATATACATAGCAGTATTGTTGGTTGCTACACTTCAATGGCTTCAAGCTCAAATTGGACAGCAAAACAAAACAAAAGATTTGAGAATGCATTAGCAATGTTGGAGAAGGACACTCCAGATCGTTGGCAGAAGGTGGCTAGAGCTGTGGGAGGAAAGACAGTAGAAGAAGTGAAAAGACATTATGAGAAGCTTGTTGAAGATGTGAAGCTGATTGAGGAAGGACATGTTCCACTTCCCAAATACACAAATAATGGTTGCAACTACATGATGGATCAACAAGAGAAAAGGTTCTTAATTACTTCTTAGTAGTACTATTTGATCTTTGTTGTTATTTATGGCCACATGTACAGTTTGATTGTATTTATCATGCATGATGCAGGATGAAGGCTCTAAGTCTCCAGTAAAGTGATTATGAAGGAATGGTTCAATAAAATATTACACTTGCCATTTTGTTTCTCTCTGCATCTCTCTGTGAAATAACAGGGCCATGTATTTGTATTTCATGTATTTCCGTACACACTTGTAAAAAAATAATGCATTTTACTATTTATGCAAAAATGAAGATATACCTATTAACACATCAATTCATAAATGATATTACAGGTTTAATCTACGACAAAAAAAAACCCAAATGTATATATTCAACAATTAATTTATGATTAAATAGAATTCTTTAAAAGAAAATTATGATTCAGTTCAAATTATCGATCATTTAAATTATTTCATATTTATATTCAAATTTGATTATTAAAAATCGACTAATTATTAATATAATTTTAATCAATTCATATTTTAAATAATTTATTAATATAGTTTTAAACAAGTTCATTCTTTTAATATTCCAAGCTTTCTAAAAAAATATTTAAAAACAAAAAACTCTTTTATAATTCTTTTGCACGAAAAATCCGAATAAAAATATTAAGATTTTTATTTTGTAAAAACTATTTTACTGAAAATAATATATATATATATATATATATATATATATATATATATATATATATATATATATATATATATATATATATATATATATTTGAGAAAAATGTAAACACTAAAGATCTTAGCTACTTTGCCTAGTGAGTTAGATATTTGGATGTATCTTGGATCATAAAAGTTCCATTGTATTAAATGGGTTTTGGAAATAAAAATTTATTCTTTCATACAAAAAATAAATACGTATTTTGAAAAAAATACAATTTAAAAAAAAAATATTTTTTCAGAAATGAAAAGTTTTTTTTTTTAAAAAAACAAATATTTTTATTGAAAATTTTAATTTTTCTAAATAAAAATGATATTTTTTGTCATTGAAAAAATAATTAAAAAAAAAATTTCAATAAAAACTATGTATTTTTTTTTGAAAAAATGTTTTTTTATAAAAAAAACAAAATTTCTTTTTTTATTCTTAAAAATAAAAGATTTTTATGAAAAAATACTTTTTCTAAATTTTTTTACAAATTTTTAGAAAAAATATATTTCTGAAAAAAATGATTATTTTTTATTTATTTTTGAATTTTTTCCATAAAATTATTAAAAACAAATAATTGTTTTTATTATTTTCCATAAAAAAACAAAAATGTGTTTTATTTATTTATAAAAAACTCTTGAAAATGAATTATGTATTAAAATATTTAAATGAAAAACTAATCGTAAATTAAATACGGATATAATTGATTAATAACTGATTTATAAACATTTTAAAATAATGGAAACATTATACCAATTAATTTTAATAATTGATTATAACATATGAATTATATATGGCTACAAATTGGTGCCCTGTAATTTTATTAAAATTTATCGTCAATCCAAGCATTCACGTACTAAGAAGAAATATAATTTGAGTTGAGAAATGAAAAAGACTCGATACATAATTCATTCACCAAATATCTGCTTAAAACATACTTGTTTTTCCAGATACTCCAAGATCTGAACCGCAGTGATGTTGCTTCCAAGCTTTCTTACCATAAAACCTATTGAAATCTTTCTCGTGTCTTCATTAGGATACCTATTCGTAGTAATAGAATTAGTAAATATTCCTTAGACACCGTCATGCGCTATGTTAAAGCTAGTTAATTGCATCAACAATTTTTTTTTACCATATAAAAAACTGTTTTCCATGACTTTCATAAGACCTGGAATTCAGAAAGTATTGAAACAAATTGAAACCCATTATATTATAAATCGACATTACATGATCAAAATCATGTAAAGTAAACATAAATATTACAACTAAAATCCATTAATAAAAAAATATCAAACAAAATAAAACAGAACAATAAAGAAGATGAACCCAGAAAAAAAATATTGTCCATGTTGATTTAACATTAGACATCATGTAGGATAAATAATACCTCACTATATCCTTCAACTAATTAACCACTACACAACTAAAGGAAATAACTAAGATACCACACACTAAACTCAGTTAATTCATCCAAAAAGTATAACTTATATGATTATTTTTCTTCGTTCATAAATATGAAATGAAGTGGTTAAAATGAATAAAAATATTTAGAAATTTTAATCTAATAAATGGATTAAAAAAAAAAGGAAAATAAAAACAATCCAATCACATTTTGAACTTACTTCCACCATTATGTGTTGTAGATCTATCATGCTCTATGCTCTTGTTCCTCTAACATGCGTGCAAAGAAAAAATTCAAATTAGATTTTGAAATCATTAGGCAAGTGAAATCAGAAAATAGTTCATGTTACAAAAGTGGTTTACGAAATATAAGAGATTTCCTCAAGCTGGTCCATGTCTGAAAGCCTCATCGGTTTTCGATTTGGACGCTTGCCATGGGATTCCTAAATTCCGTACACCCAGTTTTTGTTAAAGAAACTAAGTTTCTTCTTGAATCCTTTCTTTACCCTATAATAATCACATTATTCTCCCAAACAAACCCTCACCTATTTTTTTCCTTTCTTTATTTCATTTTTACCTTCCATATTAATTAACACGCAGTCTCTAGAATCTTCGATTAATTAGTGATAAACGCTATTATTATTATTATTATTACTGCTGTTCCAAAAAAAATAACAATAATAATAATAACACCACCGTTACCATTTTCTTTTCTTCATTCTTCTCTTACCCTAACGGTTACCGTCAAATTATTCTTCAGTTGAATCCCTCACATATGGGCGAAGAAACACAACTTCAACCACAATCCCTAACCGGAACTCAAATTGAACCGCAATCTCAGCCACAACTGGAGGTTTCTTCCGATAACATCATCTCCGCCACCACTGTTGTCGGAGTCGATGGTATTATCCCCGTTGAGTCCGAACTGAGCAATGTTCCTCCACACACTAACTCACCGGCGACGAAAATCCCCCTCCGTCCGAGAAAGATCCGGAAAGTCTCTCCGGACCCGACCACTTCCGAATCGCAAACAGAAATCCCTAAACCGGTCAATTCGTTTCCCGGCGGAAAATCAAATGGACGGAACAATAACAAAGCGGTTCAACAACAACAACAGCGAGCCGTAGCGCTTCCGAGGATTGTTGCTAGGTCACTTTCGTATGAAGGTGAGGTTGAGATGGCGATTCGTTACCTTCGTACTGCAGACCCGCTGCTATCTCCTCTCATCGATATTCATCAACCACCTACCTTTGATAGTTTTCATACTCCGTTTCTTGCCCTAACTCGGAGCATTTTGTATCAACAACTCGCGTTTAAGGCTGGCACTTCGATTTATACGCGATTTATTGCTCTTTGTGGTGGTGAAGGTGGTGTTGTTCCCGAGACTGTGCTTGCTCTGAATGCTCAACAGCTTCGGCAAATTGGGGTTTCTGGGAGGAAGGCTAGTTATCTTCATGATTTGGCTAGGAAGTATCAGAATGGGATACTTTCTGATTCGGCTATTGTAAATATGGATGATAAGTCGCTTTTCACTATGCTTACTATGGTTAATGGGATTGGGTCTTGGTCTGTTCATATGTTTATGATATTCTCGCTGCATAGACCTGATGTTCTTCCGATTAATGATCTTGGTGTTCGGAAAGGGGTTCAGATTCTTTATAACCTTGATGACTTGCCTCGACCATCTCAGATGGAGCAGTTGTGTGAGAAATGGAGGCCTTATCGTTCTGTTGCTTCGTGGTATATGTGGAGGTTTGTTGAAGCTAAGGGAACTCCTTCGACGGCTGTGGCTGTTGCCACTGGGGCCGGCTTGCAGCAGCATCAGATGGAGCATCACCACCAACAGCAGCAACAGCAGCAACAGCAGCATCCTTCACAACAACAGCTTATGGATCCCATGAATGGCATGTTTAATATCGGGTAAGATGGTGTGTGTGTTTATTTGAAATAGATTGATTTGAAAAGGTGGCGAACTTGTTTACTTAAGATTGCTTATATTGCTGCTAATGGCTGTCTACTATAGTGATCAAATTTTTCTCAGTTGATTGAGAGCTTTCATTTCATCACGTGTTGGTCACCCTTTTAGGTAATTTAGGAACTATAGAAAAAAAGTGATATACATGTCAACGGAAATAACATCTTTGCCTTTTGAGCTTTGGTTTTCGACAATAAGATGCAATACATTCTTGTTTTGATTATCTTGTTATCTGTTTTTGTCAATGTTGTTAAAGAGCTGTTATAGTGTCATTATACCGTTATAGTGAAGCAGAATTTGGACAAACAGCTATTGTCCGGAAATGCCAAAGTCTATAACGACTATAAGTCTATTTGTCTGTTTATTATAAAATGCTTTCAAAACAGCGCCATAAGTCTATAACGCCTATAGCCTTTAACAGCGCTATAGCACTGTTGCCCATCTGAATTTTAACAATCTGCTATTTTAGTATGCACAGTTTCATATATCTTTTGTTTTTGTGATTAGTTACATAACAATATTAGTATCAGAAATAGTTTTGTGCCTTTTGAATGGGGGATCCACAAGGGACTTATCTTGATCCACATATAGTATATATAGTACTCCCTTCAGTCCTTATTATAAGTAAAAGTTCACTTTTTAGATGCATTGAATAATCAATTTATCTGGTTTATATATAGTCCAGATATATAAGGGTAGAAAACATTGCATTACTATATGTAGATTGAGAAAAGGGGGAAATCCAGGATTTATGTAGATATAACATGTAAGATAGAAAGTGGAGTAAAATAAACCTACATATGAAGCAGTGAATACACGGGCAGTGTCGAGATTGGTTTTATATGTTAAGGATGAGTTGACATTCACCTTTACAGGATTGTGCTATAACTCCTGATATTGTACGATATCTCGTGTGCCTGCGACTGTTCTCCTTGTTGGAGCGTTTCAAAGATAGTGGAAGACGGCGGTGCGGTTGATGCGCAGAGAAAAAGTGTGCTGCATCGTGGGATCTTGAGATCCGCCCAACCGATTACAACCATTGGCCCATTTCGTACCCTTTTGTGATCTGTCACTTACACACTTGTTTTCTTCCCGTTCTGCCAGATTTTGACCCGGTTCTCTTTGGAATACGAAGCTGTGCCATAACGGTTAGGTTTTTGGCATTTATTGTCTTTTACTTGTGTTTTAATTGACCACAGAGGAAACATGCTGGATTATGGGAACTTGTGATTCACGCAACCCGATTCCAACCATTGGCCCATTTCATACCCGATTGTGATCTGTCACTTACACTTGTTTTCAACCTGTTCTGCCAGATTTTGACCCGGTTTTCTTTGGAATATGAAGCTGTGCCATAACGGTTAGGTTTTTGGCATTTATTGTCTTTTACACGTGTTTTAATTGACCGCAGACGAAACACATTGGATTGTGGGATCTTGTGATCCACGCAATCCGATTCCAACCATTGGCCCATTTCATACCCGATTGTATGTATGTCACATACACGTTTGTTTTCAACCCGTTCTGCCAGATTTTGACCCGGTTTTCTTTGGAATTCAAAGCTGTGCCATTAGGGCTAGTTTTTTTTGGCATTTATTGTCTTTTACTTGTGTTTTAATTGAGCACTCATGTTTCCAATGTACAGTTTTCAGGTTCCAAATGCTCAATTAAAACACGAATACAATACAATAAATGCAGATATTTCCTTCAATTCTTCTCATCTCTAAACTGTTTAATCCATATTATCCCTGCACACTGCATTGCAGTTCCTCTTTCTTCCTCAAAACAGAGCGTTTCTATTAGTTTTTAGACGTCTATTATTTTAGACAATGTTTGAGTTGAGATGATATTTTTATATAATGTTTTTTCTGGATCTCATGTTGAGACAATTTTGTTTTTAGTTGCTGTTTGAGGAAATTATATATTTTTGATAAATGTTTGCTACCTATGATTAAATTAATAAATTTTATGTTAAAGATATTTTCCCTAGTTATTTCTATAATTTTGTCTATACGGTGGGATCTTAAAATCTGTATTAGGATCTTGCGATTTATGATTTTTCTATATCTTAGGATATGTTTGGATTGGTGGAATGTGATGGAATGGAATGAAATAAAGTGGTATATAATTAGATTGCGGAGTGGATCATGATGGAATCCATTCCATCCTATTCCTTTCAATTTTTCTTCCACCCAATTTGTGGTGTATGCAATGTAATTAACTAATTTGTTCTGTTCCGATCTGTGAAATTATAAAAATACACAAGCAATGGAATTGAATTTCTGTTCCATTCCGCTCCACTCCATTCCATCATATTCCATTCCGCTCCGCTCTGTTCTGGTCTATCAATCCAAACATAGCATTAATGATCTTTAGTGGGTTCTTGATTTTGACAACCATGCGCTCAATTATTACATAATTATGAATAAATGTTTGCACAAGGAATGAAATCTTGACGACTTTTATTTATCAATCATACTTCTTTAATTAGGCGTAAAGGTAAGTTTCAGTCAAGACTTGTTCTTATGATGGCCTAAATTGGAATAATTTTTTGTTAATAGAGATGACAGGGAAAAATTGTGGTTGCTAGTTCAAAGGAATTGATACACGAGATTCATGAGCTCTCTTGTTTTTCGATTGCACGACTAGTGTGTTTGGTGTTGTAGCTATTTATTAATTGTGGAAGTTACACTCTAATAGACTGAGTTAACATTCTTTTTTAAAATTATTTTTAAGGCACCTATGGTGATTTGAAATTGTGAAATGGAACTAAGCCAACTCATATTTAGATATCTTGTCTATATTTGGTCAATGTGGCCTTTTAAGAAGTCTATTTGTTTGTATGATTCTCTTTGTTATTATTTAATTTACTTGATTTGATCAATTTACCTTCTTATTTGGTATATCGGTATATTTTGTCCATAATTAGTTGTAGTGTGTATTTGGGGTTTTTTACTTTTAAATGGCAAATTTTAGTATTGTTGATTTTTTGCCGAGGGTGGGGATCTAACCCTTGGTCCCCTAAGCACTCCACAACCCAACTCCATCTTTGCCACAAAACCATCCTGATATCCCCTGTTGTTCATGTTATAACTTATTATCATATTTTAGAAATTTCTTTTTCAGTCAGATCATAATCTTTAGTTTGGTGGTAATTTGACTCATCTTGCGTGTATTTGGTTGAGAGAAACCGTTTATCTAATGTGGTTCACTGTCTGAAATGAAGACAGTAATCAATAAAATGACATGAACTGCTTTCTAATTTGACTCATTATTGTTCTGAAATTATGTAGACAAAAATGGGTAAAATGACATGAAGTGCTTTCTTCTATTGGTTGTTTTGTTAGTCTCTTTAGTCTCCTGTATTGTCTGTTTGTTTTGGAGTATGGTTAGTAGTCAATAGTGGCCAATACCGGTGCTATAGCGGGATAGCGGAGCGGATACCTGCTGCTATGAGATGAGCCTTGTGGTACAGAACACTAGCGACTGCTATAGGGTAAATAGCGGGATAGCTGAGCGGTGCTGTTCTGGCCCGGGGTGGTTTTTGACCCGCTATCCTTTCCCCTATTAAAGAAAACCGAAACTATCCCTTAAATTTAAAACATTTTAAGGGTAGTTTTGAGTTTTTCAATCAAATTTGAGTTGAGACTCAACCTTAACCTGCCTTCATTCTGCACTTAAGTTTGAATTTTGGGATGTTGTTTTGATTATTATAACTTGGTTGTGTTTGAGTGTTTTTTTAATTAAGTTATGCTTTGATTTACCAATATTTTATGGTATTTGAGTTAATTGTTTAATTTTACATTAAAGTATATTTATAATTATTATTTGTAATTTGTCCAAAAAATGATTAAATAATGGTCATTCCACTATACACCATTCTGCCATCCCACTTTTGGAGTCAGCCACTCCCCGACGCTATCGCGATTGACTACTCTCGGTTTATGATGGTGTCAACTGCGCCAAATAAGATTTCATTTATCTGTGTTTTATCTGCCAAGTTCAGTTAGTCTGAAGGAGGAGGGGTCTGTGAATTCATTGTGTAAACGAACATGTTTATGACTTTTGTTCCTTACTTTATGTGCGATCTTCTTTGAAGTTTGTAATTAATTATTATAACCTCTAACATAACAATGTAGTTATCACACATATCTCTCATCTTGTTTGCTCTTGCTGGTGCTTGTAGGGCTGCCTGTGCTTGGGGACAGTGATCACTGAAGAAATTGAGGAAGAGTTATTACCAGGCTTTGCTAGTAGGCTCATATTTGCAAAGCTACGCCATTATGCATATTTAAGGGTAGATTTTAGACTGAAACATGGATACTGGAGGATTAGTGTATGATTTACCTTGTGTTTAGTAAAATCCGTGCAAGATTAATAAAGGCTAGTCTTTTGTTTTGTTTTGTTTTTATTGCCAAATGTAATGCTTGTTCAGAGGCCAATTTCAAGTTGTCAAGTCGTTTTTTTGGTAGGTAATATGGTTTGGACTTCGGACCTTGTAACTAATGTATGAGTCCTTATTTCATGTCGTGTTATTGCCTTTGCGTTAATCAGATAGAATTCGTATGATATCCTTAATATATATCGATTTAAATTAGTTCGTTTAGTTCTATTGATCATCATTTTTGGTTTTGACGACTTTGAATTTTTGTGGCCTCCTTCAATTTTGTTTGTCATCTTCATTAATGAGATGACAGCTTGGTTTTGAGTATGTTATGAATTTACAATTTTTTAAAATTCAAATGAATATTTTAATTAAGAAAATATTAAAAACACTTTAATTAAGGAAAATAATTTAGAATTTTATAAAAAGTTGAACAAATAAAAATCAATATTGCTCTTGAATCTATTCATGGTCTTCTACTCTTCTTCACTCCTCCCGGTCTCTTTCAAAACTTCATCTTGTCCTTCAAAACCTTTAAATTGTGAAAATTCTATTATCATATTTATCTATTAAAGATGAAGCAGCAGTCTGATTTTAGTCATAGAAGTAGATCTTCAAATCGTTCGAGATACATATGCAAGGATGGTCTGAATGCTCCATTGATGATGACATGGATGGATATTAACTCAGGTTGTCGTTTCTATCAATGTGAGATGTATAATATATGTATAAGTTTCTGTAAATTAATGCTCTATTGAATATGGTTCAACATTTATTCATCTTCATCTCCATTGATGTTTACAGATTCATGGTTACAAGAAATGCACACCTTGTTTGGTTGGATGAGAAGATGAATCCTAGGACAAAAGAGTTAATGTTTGCATTATTAAAGAACTTCAATGAAGAAAATGAGATGATTAATTCGTACAAAGAAAAAGATGGAAGTGAAGATGTTGAAGAACAATTGAAGATAAACTTGATGTTGTTATTTCAAACACATGGTTGTCATTACTATCAACACATTGCATTACAATACTAATATTAGGATTTGATTTCAATTACTCTTGTCCATTACTTCTCAAATGAATGAATTGCTCAATACCAGTTCCTTGAACCAACTCCATTGCTTTTCTTTTGGATCTATATGTCTGATCATGTCATAGTTTCACTCCTCATCTCTCAATTACTTCAACTATGAGGTCAGATAGTTCATTGATGAAGAAATAAAGCGGAAAATCCTTACAACCTCGGGATTCCAAGAAGGACAACTACCTTTCAAATACCTGGACGTCCCCGTGACAAGTAAGAAGTTATCTATACATCAATACTCACCATTGATTGACAAAATAATGTATAAGATAAAGCATTGACAACTAGACTTTTGAGTTATGCAGGACGACTGCAGTTGATTAATAGTGTTAGTTTGCAATTACTAATTACTGGATGAATTGTTTTCCCCTCCCTAAAGGTGTCATCCATAAGATTGAAACAATTTTCCATATTTTTATATGGACAAGTGGATTTGAAGGTAGTTGAAAGGCGCCAGTAGCGTGGAAACAAATCTGTCGGCTTAGAAGTCATGGAGGATTGAATATCATCAATATTAAAATATGGAATAAGACTACATTAATGAAACTGCTATGAAACTTAAATGGAAATGAGGACTCTCTGTGGGTAAAGTGGATCCAAGCATACTATGTAAAAAACAACGACTTGATGAATATACAAAGCAAAAACACTGATTTTTGGGTTATGAAAGAAGTACTAAACCAAAGAGATGAGTTCCGAAAGATGGGGAAGTTGGAAGAAATCATGGAAGGTACCACTTTTAAGATGGGCAAGATCTACAAAAGCATCCAAGACTATGGTCAAAAAGTTGAGTGGAAAAACCTGATATACGGAAACAATGCGAGACCGCGAGCTAATTTCATCCCTTGGCTTGCTTGTCACGAAAGATTGGCAACAAAAGACAGATTATTTAAATATGGAATGATCGACAATACAAAGTGTTGTTTTTTCCCAAAGGAAGAGTCGGCGAATCATCTTTTCTTCGGCGGTGAAGCTATGAAAGGATCTGGAATGAAGTTCTTAAATGGATGCAAATTAAACATGACGCTGGAAAGTGGCAAGAGGAAACTCGATGGCTCATCCAACAAGCTAAAGGAAAAGGAGCTCGGGCCACTATCATTAAAATGACGACTGCTGAGACAATTTATGAGCTTTGGAATATTAGAAACAAGAAAAGTTATGGTGACATGGTGGATATAACTATAGTTGGATCATATATATTTTGGCAGGGGACAACTCAAAAAGTTGGGTAATGTACATTCCTCCAATCAAATAATGCCATATCATTTTATTGCATTTATTTATTTATTTAATAGCTTAAACTTTTTAGATTTTCAAAAAAATTCAAATGCAAATTACATTATGGGTAACTCTACCCATCTTTTTGAGATGGGTAGATAAAAATTCATCATTTTGCTATATAGAAGATGGATACCACCTCATTAATGAAGATGACACATAAACAAAATTGAATAGGGATCTATATAAATCCAAAGGCTATTAAAATTAAGAACCATAATAATTAATTTTGTAATAAGAGAAACAATTGTTTAAAACGCTCAAAGTAAAAATAAAAAATATGTTTAAACTCTTTTTATAACTCGTGATAGAGAGTAATTTAATTTGAGTATGAAGTATGTTTAATCTTGTTCGACAAAAAGGCATTTCTTGTATGTGAAAGCGGAGCCAATGAAGATGCAAAGTTGAAGCAAGTTCTAGTGATGGGACAACTCATTACAATGCTAAGCACAACAATACAAGCAGCCTGCGAAGATGAAGGTGAGAGACAACCAACCATTAATATAAAAAGCATAAATTGAGGGAAGAGATGGAACACTCAAATGGAACAACAACAAAGCGACGGTTTATGTTATCAGGTCACAAAACTCAGTGGGATATTCTCACAGAATGTTCCTTTATACCTTTTTCAAGTCTTTGTAATCTTCACTAAGTCTTTATCTACATCTAAATCATTAAACTATAAGTAGCAAGTGATCAAGTATATCATTTTTCACTACCAACAACAAAGAAAAGAACAAACAACAACAAAAATGCAATATGAGTACGAGAATTACGATCCATCGTTCCCCGACCAACCCGTGGTTGATCAATACCTCCCCGTTTGGGCCAGGTTACCATCTTTCAAGTCGAAACCGGCCTTCATTTGGGCTGAAGATTACTCAAACACCATTTCCACCACCCATCTCACTTATGAAGAACTCAATACCTCAGTTGATATAATCTCAACTCAACTACTCTTTCCTCTTCAAAGAAATGACAGTGTCCTTATTCTTTGCTCTCCCGGACTCGACCTAGTTAAGGTCATTTTCGGTTGTCAAAGAGCCGGTCTCTTAACTGTCCCTATAGTCCCTCCTCACCCGTCATTCGCCAATGAAAAAAACTATCATCACCTTATAAGAATAATCTCACAAACTAAACCAAAAGCTGCCATAGCTCACCCCAACTACATTTCAACCATTCGTCACTACATCACTTCATCGCAAAACAATAAACTCGCTCACATGTTACAAACACTCCTCTGGATTTCCACGGACGATCTCAAAAACAATAACATACATTCATATTCAAATTCACATTCACATTCATACAATGGTCGTAAACCAGACGAGGTTTACTTGGTTCAGTACACCTCAGGTGCAACTGGAATACCAAAACCGGTTCTCGTTACAACAGGTTCGGCTGCTCATAACGTCAGAACAGCGAGAAAAGCTTATGATCTTCATCCAAACAGTACTATCGTTTCGTGGCTTCCACAATACCATGATTGTGGTCTCATGTTTCTGTTACTCACAATTGTATCGGGTGCGACGTGTGTTCTCACTTCTCCAACATCGTTCATCAAACGACCGAGAATTTGGCTTGAGTTAATGTCGAAATTCAATGCTACATGCACTCCTGTTCCTTCTTTCACCTTACCACTTGTTGTCAAACGAGGAGGAATTCAAAAAGGAACTTCACCTATCAATCTATCAAATCTTAATAACCTTATACTCATCAATGAACCTATTTATAGCGACTCAGTGGTTGAATTCGTTCACACTTTTTCGCCATTCGGGTTAAGAGCTTCGTCCATTTCACCTTCTTATGGATTAGCAGAGAATTGTACTTTTGTTTCAACTGCATGGAGGGATCATAACATAGAAGCCTATTCTAGCTTCTCGCATTTTCCAACTCACAAAAAGCTTTTACCAGTTGCGAGGCTTGAGGAACAAGAAGACATGGAAATCATGGTTGTTAACGAAGAAACACTCGAACCTGTTGAAGATGGTGTCGAAGGAGAAATTTGGGTTTCTTCTCCAAGTAACTGTTCTGGTTACCTTGGTCATCCTTCTTTAACAAGAGAAGTTTTTCATGCAAGAATCAGAAACAAAGTTCGTAGGTGTTTCCTGCGAACAGGAGATAAAGGAATCGTGAAAGGCGAAAAAAGATATCTCTATGTTACCGGTCGAATTCAAGATACTATAAAGCTTCAAAATGGCGAAAAGATTCAACCACATTACATAGAGACTGCAGTTTTCAACAGTTTTCCGAAGTTTCTACGAGGAGGTTGTGTCGCGGCATTTAAAGTTTTAGCGACAGTTGTAATAGTCGCGGAGATGCAAAAAGTTGAAAATAATGTGGATGAGGGGATTCTAAGGAGTGTTTGTGAAGGAATTAAAGAAAGTGTTTTGAAGAAAGAGTGTGTTGAAGTTGGATGGGTGGTTTTGGTTAAGAGTGAAAGTATTCCCAAAACTACTTCTGGGAAATTGCAAAGATGGGCTGCTAAAGAGAAGCTTCTAGAAGGAAAAATGGAAATTCTGATAGAGATGAGGTTGGGAAAAGATGTTGCGAGGATAAAACACGAGGTAGCGAAAAAAGTGGAAGTCGAAAAGAAAGATGATCATATAAATGGTTTAGTTTTTGGTGCTGAAACTCGTAGCTCATTGATCTCACATCTATGAGAAAATTTAACAGCTACGTGTGACAGGACTGAATACGAACCTTGGTTTAGTTGGAAAAAAATCATTTTACTATTTCATATGAGTGATCTTTGGATTGTGTATTATATAAATAAAAATCAATAATATTGAAACTTCTTATATATTGTTTGCCATTCATGAAGCAAACAATGTATTTAGAGATTAAGTGGCATACAATGTTAATGTAAATTAATTTAATGTTTTGAATAGATTCTTTATCTTTTTTACTTTTTCTTTAATGATCAAATAATAATAAAACTTATGGTACAATCAACTAATCAATTATTTCCCAATAGGTACATACTAAGTAAGAGCAAATAGGCACATTTTGTTAAGGAGGAAAATTGCTAGGTGTTATGTTACATACTAACTTGGTTTAAAATTTCAATGGAATTTAACTTTATGTTGATGCTAATCAACATGCTAATCATTTAACTCTTTGCTTCAATTATCGTCATCATCGAATCCAGATACTCCAGGTGGGAATGATGGTGCACCATCTGGTGTATCCATGTCAGTATCGTCATCTGATGGTGCTCCATCTGGTGCATCGGTTGGTGACTCTATTGGAGAAACCCCCACTATCCTTTTGTCGACTATGCCTTCGTCATCTGGTGACCCAGGTATAACTTTGGGTATTGGTGCGCTGAATGGTGATCGGCCCGGGGCGAATGAATCATAATCATCTGTTTGTGACCCTTCTGGCGTGTCTGCTGGTAAATCTTCCGGCGCACCGATTGGTGAATCCACTGGCAATGGTGGTGGACCTGTGTGAGTAGTGCTGTTTTGTTGAACAACAAAAATATGTTAAATTCATATAGTTGAATTTATCATATGCGCAGCTGAATTAACCACATTTTATACGAGATAAACCAGGTTCACGTGACATTTTTATTTGTTACTAGATTTTTAGGTGCATAAAAAAATGGAAGAGAGTAAAAGAATGATTGTGATCTTACTTTTCATCTATCAAACCAGCCAAAGATGCACCGGCATCACCGGCTCCACCAGCATCATCACCGGTGTCATAACCGGCGTCACCACCGGCTCCAAAATAATCGTCAAACGCGGCCTGACCGTCTGCTGCAGTATTAGCAGCACCAAGAGCCTTTTTAGCCTCATCAATAGTCTCAGCCAAATCTCCCTGTCCCATTCCCTGTCCCATAAGATCCTGCCAATTTCCCTGTCCCATAACGGTACGCGACGGCATCGCAACCGCAATTGCGAACACCAAAACAAATATCATCTTTGCCATTTTTTCTTAATTTCCCTACAACAAAGGATGTCAATGTAGTGCAACTTTATTTGACTTGAATTTGATGTTTTTTAAATTAACACAATAACCTTTTTAGGAATGTTTAACGTTTGAGAAAGTTGTGATGTTACCTTAATATTTGGTTCTTACCTATGTGTTACTTAAATACCCACTACTCACGCTTTAGTTTCACGAAATATAAGGTTCTACGCTAATATTCTTTGCTAAAAAATTCTTAACCATTTATATATATATAGACATTAATTTGTGGTGTTTTGTTTTCTATTTTCTGTTTTATTTTATACCATCAATATTATTTTTTCTCTAAAATAAATAAACCAGACATAATTTCTAATATAGTGTTACATTATATTATTACATCACATAATACAACATTTGTTACAAACTATATTTAGAAATTACTCAAATTAGAAATAGACAGCATATTAATATAAATTAATCGAAAAACATGTTGCTCCAGAGCTGTAACAGTCTTTGTCTTTGCTTCAACGGATATTAAGATTCCTCATTCTCCTGAAAATGGGATTAGACAGGATAATAAGATTTAATATGGAGAATTAATACTTAATTAAGAAACCTTATAGAGTTAATTAATGAATAAATGGACAAGTGCATGTGCTAAGAAATTAACTAAATCAAAAGATTGCAGATGAACATTATTTTAAAAGAGGACCCTGGGGACAAACTACATATGTCTATGTATGATCTAATGATTATTAACTAATCTATAAGTTGATGATAATTAATTAGTATATATATGAGTCATTATCTTAACTAATTATCACGTGCACATGATAAGTTTGATGATAGATTGAATTTCATGTGAGCCCATAGTAGCCATCTCAAGATTTTTAAGGCTAATGACAGGTTAACGTTGACAAAATAAATAGAAGTGGAGACTCTATTTATTTTTCTTACGAATCGAAGCTACAAGGCTGAATCTCAGTGGATAGTGATAACAATAAATGAATGTATTATCAGTACCTTTGTTCATCGGCAATTAACTGTCGTCTGGTGTTGTTGATATTGATACCAGAAGAAGAACCTCCTCCTCTATAAGTTGGTAGTGGAACTTGATCACGTTCAATTCGAATGAGATCTTCTTTGAGGATTTCATAATGCATTTGAACTTCTTGTATTGATTTTCCACCAACAGCGTTAGCCACATGTTGCCACCGATTTGGATCTTCTGGACCAAATACAGCAAGTGCATCTTCAAAACGTCTGTTCTCTTCTCCTGTCCAACCCATATTGCTCCTATATCTATGTATATAATAAGAATACTGACTCAAAGAATTGAAGTAGAAAACACAGTGATATGAATACTGACTCAAAGAATTGAAGTAGAAAACACAGTGATATGAGAGTTGTTATAATGATACGTTGTGTTAAGACATTGTGGTCTTAGTTCCTTATATAAGGGAGAGTCAAGTCAGAGGAGTTTGCAAGTTGGCCACTATTTGTAATATTATTGAAAAAAATTGTAAGACTCAAGTTACCTTACAAGTAGTTTTTTTAGGTTAGTTATTCTCAGTTTAAACATTGAGAATCCAAGACATGTATTATTATATTTTATTTTCCACTAGTAATATTATTTAAAAGATATATGTTATGTGAATGTATTTTTATAAAAATTATTATCTATTTTTTTTTTAGAATAATTGGTATGCACTTTCCGTGTAAAATATTTTACATAGTGCATCACAACCATTCAAAAGTAATATTTTATATGTGATTAAATAAAAAGTCAAATATCTATCCAAATTTAACGGTTGTGATATTTTTTTTTAGGTTTAATGATGATACATTTGGTCATCCTATTTTGACTAACTCACGAAATTGATCCTTATATTTTAAAATAGAACAAAATAATTCCTAAACTATGTTGTTGGTTGCAATATTAATCATAACCCCATTTTCCCTCCAAAAATATTGATGTGCCAAATGAACTCATCCACAAGGTATTTACATGTCATTAAAATTAGAATGTTTGACTTAACATTTTAGAAATTAAAAACAAAAAATGTTAAAACAATTTCTATATAATTTCTCCCCATTTCTCCTCTCTCTCTCTCTCTCTCTCCTTGTTTTCTCCATCTCATCGTGTTCTTCGGCTTGCTCACCAAAAAACCCTAAATCCCCAATCTCCCTCTCTTGTTGCGTCTTTTGTTACAAAAATGTCAGATTCATATGCCGTGTCCAATAACACTATTGCATCATGAAGAAGACAAGTTCGTTGCTTTTGTGACTTTGATTCACCGTTCACTATTTCATGGACAAAGGAGAATCATGAGCGAAGGTTTAATGGTTGTGGATTATACAAGGTAAAACCCAGTTTATATTAAATTGAATGTATCTTTTTCAAATTGAATGTATCTTCCTCAATTGTGAATGCAGTTGCAGGGACGAAAGAAATGTAACTTCTTCAATTGGTACGATGACGAAATGTCGGTGCGTGCGGAGGAGGTGATTTTGTCGCTAAAGAAGAGAATGATGAAGGTAAGAAGAAGGATAATTTGAAGCTGGAACAATATGAGGATTTGAAAAAGAAGATTATGGTTTGTCAATGATTGACTGTTCTAGCTATTGTGGTCATTATGGGATTGCTCTGTATTATTCTAGTGAAAGCTTGAAGCTGAAACAATATGTTTAGGTTATTTTTCCTAGGTGTTGTCTGTAATTTTCAAGTGAAGAGAATGTTAATAAGCTGAAACAATATGTTTTGAAATGATGATTGAATTGACAAATATGAATTTTAACGTCTGTTTTGTTGTAATTTTGTAATTTTCAGTTATGAATTTTAATGTAATTTTGTTGTGTTAAAACTGATTAGTTACACAATGTTGATTAAACCAAATTACATTGAGATACTCTGTCATTGCCAATTGAAGACATCAAAATATGCATAATTGTCATTACATCTAAACATACATAATTGTCATTACATACAAAATCGTACCAGTAAATCTATAGTTATGGTTGTGGAGCATACATAAACAACACATGAAACCTAAAAATTGCATCCACCTAACCCAAAATAAATGCTTAAGTGAAATATACTTTTGATATGGTTGTGGAGCTTGTAATCCCTAAGACATAACAACCTCAACTTCCTTTACATTTGTTTTATGTTTCTTATTTTTCTTCCTTACACTAGATGGTCCACTTAAACTCTTATTTCCTATTGTTTTCTACTTGTTTCCTCCTTAGGTTTCTTCCTGTCAGCAACACTTTTGCCTTTACATGTCCTAGTATTATGTCCATACTTGTGAATTTTTTTGCATTTCATTGTCTTCAATTGTCTTGGTAGCACACCAGGTTTTATTTGCTCATCATTAGACTTGTTCCTTAGATTTTTTGGCCTTCCTGGTTCCCTTCTCATAACTAGTGGATTGATGTACTCAGTACTTGTTACTGGCCAAAGTCTTGGTCCATTTGAGGGTAACACAATGTGGGAGTAAGTGGCCAAACATTGTGATTTCATGCAACAAAATAATAAAGTAAGATGACATAAAATTATAGTAAGATGACATACACATACCTACACACAATTATAGATATACACATATCTATAGTAAGATGACACAAAAAAATTTCAACTGCCAAACCATTGTACCAAATGAAAACAATAGAATGTGCACAAGGTATACTAGTTAGGTCCCACTTACGAGATTATTGGTTTTTCTCCAATATCAAGAATTTCCCTATTGAAAGCCGCACATAGATGACCTGCAAATCACTTTGAGTGTAGGTGCTAAAATCTGATCGTGTCCATTACTCAGGTTGAACCTTAGCCATTTCAGTGTAAGTATTTGGATTTATGTCTTTCATTTTCTGCATTTCATGGTTCCAATCTGGTACAATAGTATCTCTTGCAATTTTCCACAACAGCTCCTTCATAGCAGCTCCTAGGAATCTTTTCTTCCAATTCCCATAAAAATTCTTAGCACACAAGTTGTGTTTCACATTCTCACCTACTCCTTTAATTACCTCCACAAGTCCCTGACATATACAAACAATTGCAGTTACACAAATAGGCAGACATACACATATAAACAGTAATACACATATAGGAAAAAAATATCATACCTTTTATTGGTCATATATAAATGAATATTGTCTAGGGATAAGTCCATTAAGATCTTCCAACAATAGGTCAACAAACCACTTCCAAGAATCTATTGTTTTAGATTCAACCACAACATATGCAATAAGTATCATCTAGTTGTTTTCATCCTTGCCTACAAATGCTATGAGCTGACCACCATGTTCACCTTTCAAGAAGAAAGTATCCAACTTAACTAATGGTCTACATGTGTGAGCAAAAGTAGCAATACAAGCTTCCAGGAAAATATGAATCCTCTAAAAAATCGGCCCTACTTCATATGTACCACATTTGATTATTATTGTGCTATTAGTATTTGAACTTCTAATCTTTCCAGCATAATTCCTTAATTATGCATATTTCTCATAAGTAGCACCTTCTATCAACTCCATTGCTTTCTTCTTTGCCCTATATGCTTGAAAATGGCTAAGTTTCACATTCCACCTAAGAAATGCCTCATCAACCAATCTACTAGGTTTGATATGTGGTGTGTGCCTAATCAATGGAATAAACTTCTTTGCTAGCCATTTAGTTCTAGCTTGTTTATTCCCAAAAGACCTAACACATTCATGATCTTTTTTCAAACTTGTAACTTGCCAATACTGACTTCCACCCTTTTTAGCAACTAACATATGATATGGGCAATTTGGTTGACATTCACAACCACCCTAACTACATCATTTTCTTGAACCATAAAATTTATCCTTGTTTCCATAGCATGATCCCTGACAACATCCATGATAAGGTCCTTACAACCAAACTGCATACCCATCTCAAACCTAACACGATCACTACTTTCCGAAACTTTGAATATTGGAAAGTTCCTTTTGTGAACAATTTCATCATCACTTTCAACTGGAGTGTGTAAATCACATTTATCTTGAAACAATATTTCGAATTGTCTTTCTCTGCCATGGTCGATTTGATGGATGAAGGAAGACGAATAAGAGACGAAGAAGAATACACGAAGAGATGAAGAACTTCAATTTCTATTTGAAATTAGTAGAAGTAATTTCTGAAAGTGATTTATTGTTTTTGTCTTATTTTAAAAATAAATTATATGAATTAATAATTTAATATTTCAAATATTCATTGCCACGTATGTGAAGCCTCTGACCACATCACTTAAAATTTTGCCACATCAGCGTTTTTTTAGGGGAAATGGGGGTTAAGATATTGCAACCAACAATATAGTTTAGGGACTGCTTTGTTCTATTTTAAAATGTAAGGACCAATTTTCTGAGTTGGTTAAAATATGAGGACCAAAAGTGTCATAAAAGCCTTTTTTTATAGTGATTTATGTACTTATTTTAATACTATAAAATATAATGCGTGTGAAAATTATTATTATTTTATTTTTAATGTAAACTTCATAAATTTTAAATATATAAATTTGGTCGAATGAAATAAAATCAACCGATTTTTCATTGGATTAGTTTAATTTTTCAAAATAATATTGTGAATATGAAGATTATTATTTTTTATTAATTTATATTTATTTTAAAGCTAAAATAAACTAAAAACTGAAAAATCAATAATGATAACACGAAAATTATTTAGATTTTTTTTTAATATAGATAATTTGTTGAACAAAAAAGAAAAATGAAAAATGATGAAGGGACTTAAAACCAAATCTATTGAAAAATCAACAAAAATGATAGTTGAAAATGTCAACCTATCTCTCAAAAAAATTTCAAAAGCACAAATAGGAAGTGAATCCCACAAGATGTCACATTCAACAAAAAAACTTACATTGCATAATTTATCTGCATATGCATTTCCTTCTCTAAATATGTAAGATATATTGAATCTAAAGAAGTATATTGTGTGTAAAGTATTCTTCCATTTAATTAAAAGATGTCAATGGATAATTTACAAAAGAAAAAAGAAAAAGAAGAAGATAACCACCCTTTTAACTTTTTTTTTCATATTTATTCTCACACCATACAATTTTTTTCCCTCGTATGCGAATGCAATAGAGCAAAACTCAATAAACCTATGGTGAAATTCTCTTCAACGAATGTCCACAGTTTATTTGTTGATATTTCTGAATTAGTTATCATTTGTATCGCTTAAAGAGGACACACAAATTTGCATTGTCTAATTGGTCATACTTAGATATGGGCTTACATTTTTTTATTTTGAAGGGTTCCATTGGTGTTCAGATGGTAGAGATGGGAGCAAAGGTATTCCTTATATGTTGTCTCATCTTAAGACACCATACATTTTATAGTGAATAACTGAAAAAGTGAAATTTGAAAACTCATTGAGAGTGATCAGAATTTGTTTATGGCGAAGAATGAGTCTACGAGGGGGGGTAAAGTAATTGATATGTGGAAGGTACATGAGTGTTCATGCCATAAGTCAGGCATGTCATCATTCCAATGATGTATTTTATTTTACTCATGCAATAGAAAAGGCTGAGAGACATATTGAAGGTACTTTAAAATCATCAATAAAGGACTATGATATGCTCGATGCAAGGGATAAGCTCATTTTGGACGCAACATCATCATGATTTTTGGTTTCTTGGCTACATAGAGAGAAGTATATTGTCTCACCAAGTTAGTTGATAATGTGTTTGTAAGCCATGGACATGATGATATGGGTCATAAAGGACATTATATTAAGGAGGAAGATAAAAAGATGAGCATTAACATAATGCAATGCCTCCGTAAGATTACATATAGATACTTCACATTGTCTTAAAAAGTGGTAGGGTCATCTGAAGTGACTCTTATAATGGAGATAAAATGACAGCTCCCTTCACACCCACCACTATTTTCTCTGAAACTCCCATTGTGGATGACATTGACATTATTCTTAGGTGAATTAAATTGTTCCACAAAGATAGTAGAGATGGTTTGCGATGCCACACATATTAAACACACTATGTGGAGAAAATCATATTTTGGTAAGAAACCTTATATGTAAAATCCCTCTAGTGGTTAACTTATGTCTAGGAGGAAGGTGTACGATGAGTTTGATATAGTTCGTAGGTTATGCACTCTTGACGATGTTATTAAATCTTGATGGTGAGAATCACCATATTGTAGTAGGTTCTATTTGGAGGTGTCTGATATCCAAGGTTTCTATAAAACGAGCCTATAAAGATGTGGCAAAATATTTCTATAAGTTTTAGTTTGGGATCAGGGTAATAAGTAGTACTGAGGCCATTTTCACAATGCAAAAACGATGTTGAGCAAGCGACATGAAGATGGTTCTTTGGCTATTTTCGCAATAGATTTATCGAATTCTTTCAATATGGTAGGTCGATTGACACTATTTTGGCATGAATGAGTATCTCAAAACTATTTTTTGGCCTATGGACGTATCACCCAATTCTTATGCAGGAGACATCTATTTGTTTTGTTAAAAAGTTATGGGTTCGAAGAGATTATGATTGGTAGAGTTCATTTCTTCATGGACCTCCATTGGAGGGTAACTTTTTTTCCTATTGTTGGGGCTTGTTTATAAACGACAGTAGATGCCATATTGTATGCTTGTATGGCTTATAGGGTCCAATATTAAGTGTTATAAAATCATATATTAAGAGACAATGATATATACAATATGGACTCTGATTTTGACAGAGGGTGATCTTAATTGTACGATTCTGGCTTTTAACCTTAATAGTTTACCAGCAAAAACACACTCTCACCTAATTTCTAACATGTTTTTGACAATTTTCCTTTTTAATTAAAGTATTAAGGACTTAGAAATAAAGTTTGATATGAACGCATGATAAAAAAAAACAATGTTTTAGTGTTTGCAAGACGTACATCCTTTTGATATTCTTCTAACTATTCTTATTGGTGAGTTAGACCATCATATGTCACGAGTTATGTACTGTGAACCGTACATATATGACTTTGTTAGAGGTAATCTTTTTGATATATTTAGCCGGACAAAAGTAACTATGAAAAAAGAGGCGTATGTGAACTTTTTGATCGATCCACTAGAGGAAGAAATGATATTTAGACCAACAAATATTTCGATGTACAAGTAAATAAGAGAGAAATAAAAATGTGTGAACTTGAATGAAATTTCTCCATTTATGAGATTGCATATGAAAATTTTTAATGTGAGATAAATAACTCTCAAAATTGCTTCAAATAAAATGAGTAAAATGAAAAATCATTTTCCTATAATCAATATATTTTTAAAACATTTGCATTTAATATTTTTGGTTTCCTACCGCTAAAATGAATGATTCTTTCACAAACATTTGGAAGAGTAATGTTGTGTCTTCTAAGTTTATAAAGAATTATCATCCCACTTTGTTGTTGTGTGTTTGCCATTTATTCCATAATAAATAATCACATAAAGTATATTTATATAAATGTTGAACTTCTTTTTTGCAGGACCAAGACAAATCAAACGGTATATTATATCCTTAGATATTATTCCCTTTGTTCCCAATACCTCCAAATAAAAGAAATGCCTAGAATGGAACAAAGTACAAGACTAAATTTACACTATACTATCAATTATGAGTCAATTTAATGAATTTATATAAAACATAATAATCAGTAATGACCATTGATATATAGTTGAAATTCTCAAGAATTTTACAGCATTGAGTCGGTGGGCATTAGATACGAAATTCGAAATTGGCAGTGGAAACAATATAAACCTTAAGCACGATATTGAAAAGCTGTGCAAAGATATTATGCGTCCTTTCTATAGCTAGATAACTCTAGAATCATTATCTTGTCTCTTATTTTTGCAACTTGATGTAATATACTCTTTGTTTTTTTATCAATGACATCATTTATTTGGCATATGAAATTCAGAATAGTATTGGATTGTCAAGCGTGAATTGTAATGTCTTGTCTCACAAAAACTTTAGTGTACGATTTCAGTCTGCATGAATATGGGTATATTGATATAGATGCTAGTATGTCAGAAATTGATAAGTGGGATGGACTTCTGGTACAATGGAGTGAGTTTTCAATGCGACGAAGTAAGGTGTATTGACTCCAATGCTTAACTAAGTAAATGAGTGATAAAGTAGTATGAATATAGGAATGAGAGATTTTGTGAAATAACATGATGTTTGAACTTTATATAATAGGGGTGATTAAAATGATTTTTATGAAATATGGTGCTTGCCTCTTATAGATTGTCGTTTGATCAAATTTAACAGTGAAAGATACAGTGTAGTGTAGACCAAAATCACAATTTGGATGAGATAGGTTGTCGTCCGATCATATCTAACAATGAAAAATACATCGTAGGCCAAAATTACAGCTTGAATGAGATCTATCGATTCCACATATCTTTCCGTGTGATGTCTACTTTTAAGCCTTTCATGCGAATGATGAAGAACAATAATTTTACAAAATACAAAAGTATGAGTATATTAAATATGTATAAAATTAATTTTATTTAAGTTTGATTTGACTGTATAATAGAAATTAGTGATGTTGTCCTACTGAAGTTTAATTTCACTTAGATTATGTTGTGAATCAAATACCTTAGAAACAAAGTATAATATGTTTTTTTATGATCAAGAAATCCACAAGAATTAAAGTTTAGGATAACCAAGAATAACAACAAGGATTTGTTATAAACTACTATTCTTTCATTTCTCGTGAAACAAGATTACAAGTATACAAGAATAACAAATAACCTCTCTCACTTTTCAATTAGGGTTTTATCTTCCTATTTTCGTTTTTTTCAAAGATGAGAGACTAAGATGCTATTTATAAGAAAACTAACACACTAACCTAATGGGCTTTTCAACAATTATCCATTACAAGTTAACTTAGGGTACAAGCTAACTTAAACAATTGAATCTATAATACAAGACCCAATTTGACAACAACATGTGAGTGGACTTCGACGACATGTTAAACCTAGAATTTGTTCTAATATTTCACAAATCTCCACCTTGGAACAAACTCTATAATAACAAGAAACAAACTAGCTTTCTTCATGTAGTTTTAGCAACTACATACAGTAGAAAAACTTGCAACTAGGTAACGTTTTGGTGATCATATCAACAACATTATGATCTGTCGAAATCTTCAACACTTGGACTTCTGCACGCTCGATTACCCTTTGACGAAATGCAGTTTCACATCAATGTGCTTGGTTCGCTCATAATAGACTGAGTCCTTCAACAAGTGTATTGCACTTTGATTATCACATTTAACAGTGATATCTCGACCTTGAAGTTTCAGCTCCTTTGTAAAACCTTCAAGCCACAATGCTTCCTTTACAGCTTCAGTTAGGGAGATATATTCCGCTTCAGTGGTTAATAAGGCAACAACCTTCTGAAGTGTTGCTTTCCAACTAATTGTTGTGCCAAACATAGTGAAAAATATCCAGAAATAGATTCTCTAGAATCCATACAACCTGCATAATCAGAGTCGATGTATCCTTCGATTAATGCTTTACTATCTTCACCCAAGGCTTCACCATAAATTAGGACTCTAGTCAGAGACTCATTTATGTACCTTATAATCCACTTCAATGCTTGTCAGTGAGCCTTTCCAGGATTCGTCATGTACCTGCTAACAAGACTTACTGCATATGCTATATCAGGTCTAATACAAATCATAACATACATAAAAGAACCTACTATATTAACAAATAGGATTCTATTCATATAAGTTCTTTGACATCAGTACTAGGAAACAGATCTATACTTAGCTTGAATTGAGGGTTTGTCGGAGGCACAACAGACTTTGAATTCGACATACCAAACTTTTCGAGAATCTTCCGTAGGTATGCCTCTTGAGATAAGCATAATTTTGACTGCTTTTTATCTCTTTGAATGTCAATCCCAAAATTCCTGGATGCGACTCTCACATCATTCATGTCGAACTCCTTATTGAGTTCAACCTTTACCCTTCTTACATCTTCGACATTTTTTCTTGATATTAGAATATTATCCACATAAAGCAACAAATAACAAAGGAATTACTCGGTCAAAATCAGAAGTAAATACAGTGGTTGAACTGACTTCTGATGAAACTTATGTGTGTCATGAACTTATCGAATCTCCTATTTTACTGTCGAGGAATTATTTCAGCCCATATAAAGATCTCTTCAGTTTTCACACATACTCTTCTCTCCCATCTTCAATATACCCTTCAGGTTGGCTCATCAGGATTATTTCATTAAGATCACTATACAAGAACATAGTCTTCACATCCATCTGTTTCAGTTCAAGGTCGAACTATGCCACCATGGAAAGCAACATTTGAATGGATATGTGTTTCACAATAGGAGAGAACACATCATTGAAGTCGAAACCTTCTTTCCGAGTGAAACCCCTTGCGACCAACCTTGCCTTGTATCTCTTCAATGTCACTCTTTTGATTCCTTCCTTAACTTTGAAAATCCATTTACAGTTGACTAACCTGGCTCCAGCAGGTTTTTCGATCAGTTCCCATGTGTTGTTATCATGAAGAGATTTCATCTCATCATCCATGGCCTTCATCCATTCAGTCTTATTTCGACTCCTCATAACTTCCTTATAGTCTCTAGGTTCTTCGTCTAGAACCCCACTTGCAGAGATTAAGGCATAAGCTATAAGATCTGCATAACCAAGTCTCTGAGGTGGCTTGATGACTCTTCTCGACCTGTCTCTTACCAGCAGGTAGTCATTATCAGTTTCCTCATCTGCGACAACAGTTTCTGCTTCTTCTTCGACTTCATTGGGTCATGCAATTGAGCATCACTATGCTCTACCTCAACAGAAATTTCTCCCTATTCCAGCTCTTCGATAACATCATCATTTTTCTTGAAATCCATCTCAACTTCATTCAAAACTACATCTCGACTTGTGATACACCTCCTGTGACCTGGCTCTAGGCACCATAGCCTATAAGCTTTGACTCCTTCAAGGTATCCCATAAACATGCATTTCAGAGCTATAGGTTTAACATTGTCTTGCCTAATATGAGCATAAGCTACACAGCCAATACTTTCAGTTTATTGAGATCTGATGTATATCCCGACCAAAATTCTTCAGGTTTCATATCTAATGCAGTCGAAGGACATTTATTTATCACATATGTTGTTGTTGAAAGAGCCTCAACCCAAAACACTTTTAATCCAACACTAACCAACATGCATCTAACAAGGATTGTTCGATTGAATCTTCCAGCAAGGCCATTTTGCTAAGGAGTACCTGCCACAGTCTTATGCCTTGCAATCCCAGACTCGACACAGTAACTATCGAAAGCTTCGTTACAGAATTCAAGGCCATTATCAGTTCTCAACCTCTTCACCTTTCTATCAGTTTGAGTTTCGACCAAAACCTTCCAACTCTTGAAATTTTCAAAAGTTTCATCCTTCGTCTTCTGAATGAATACCCATAACTATATGGAATAATCATCAACTATGAATAGAAAATACCTTGCACCTGAATGTGAAGGATTCCTTGCAGGCTCCTAAAGGTCAGCATGGATGTATTCAAGGGATCCATGTGTTCCTTGTTTACCTTTATTAAACATCACCTTACAGGATTTACCAAATACACAAGGTTCACAACACTCAAACTTCTCGACTTTGTCACCACATAATAGGTTTTGTTTCCCCAGTTCGATCAGGCCTCTCTCGCTGACATGGCCCAATCTCATGTGCCATAATTTTGTCTTCGACACAGTTTAGTGGATGTAACATTTGTTGAACCACTTACAACTTCAACCTTAAGGGTATACAAGCCTTGTTTCTTCACACCTCTCAAGACTTCCTTTTACCACTTAATGACTTTTAGGATACTTTTATCTCCTTGAAAAACATTTCCTTTCTTGTCGAATTCACCAAGAGAAATCAAATTTCTCTTGAAATCAGGTACATACCTAACTTCAGTCAATAACCTTATTGATTTATCATGGAGCTTGAATCTCATAGATCCAATACCTGCAATTTTGCAAGCTTTGTTATTTCCTAGCCGTATCAATCCAACATCTTGACCACATAGTTCCTCAAACAAATATTTTTTTGGAGTCATATGCCAAGTGCAACCTGAATCCATAATCCACTCTTTTCTTGAGTCGCCGCTTGAAACCATAATAACATCAGATGAGTCGAAATCATCTTGAACAATGGCATCATTTCAATTATCCTTACCTCCATGGTCTTTCATGCGTTCAGGGCACACCTTTCAAATGTGACCTTCCTTCTTACAATGGTAAAATTAAACACCATATGTTTCACCATTATAAGACTTTTATTGACTTTTATCATTCTTCTTGTCGAACTTACCATCCTTTCGCAAGAATTTCTCATTAACGGCCAAACCTTCACCAATCGTCGAAGGGTTATGCTATGTTTGTTCGTTCAAGTCCTTAAAGTACAAGGCATATTGAAAATCTTCAAAGTTCAGAGACTCTCTTCCATACACGAGGGTTTATTTGAAGTGAGCATGTGTTCTAGGAAAAACGCATAACAACAACAACGCTTGATCTTCATCGTCGATCTTCACATCAATATTTTCAAGATCAAGAATCAACTTGTTCAACATATCCAACTGCTTATCCAACACTTTATCTTCACTCATCTTGAATGAATACAAAACTTGCTTCAGGTAGAGTCGATTCACCAACGATTTGGTCATATATAAACCTTTAAGTTTCAACAATAACCCTGACTTCGTCGTCTCCTTTGATACCTGTCGAAGAACCTTATCACCAAGGATCAACAATATTGCGTTGTGTGTTTTCTCAATCATGGCCATCTTTTCAGCTGCCATTAACGCAACATCCATGGTTGTCTCTCCCTTCAACGCTTCCAAGAATCTGAGCGCAATAGTCAAGGACCTTGACCAAGAATGATAATTTCTTGCATTTATAAGTGGATAAACTAACACCAGTGCAAGATTTTCATTTGGGTGCATAAAATATGGATCGAGAGTATCATTTTAATATCCTTTGTTTAGATTTGACACAATAGTAAGAAATTTATCTAAGCTTGAAGGGCTTTCCACTAACATTGTTGACGCAGAAAAAGAGAGAAGATTAAATGAATTCATAGGAAAAGAACGAGGAAGATTAGATGAATTCAACTAAAATTGATGATATTTGTGTAAGCAACATAAATTATAGCGAAGGGTTCACAGGTCAATGATACCATGTGAAAGGAGAAACTTAAACTCTATTGAAGAGGATAAAACAAGCTTTATGACATTGATCATAAGGAACTATTACACAAATCTACTAAGAGAGTGTATTAAACTACTACTTATATTAGTTACAATTTGTTAGGACAAAATAACTAACTACTAATAATCTAACTGAAAGTAGTTATATTAGTTACAAATAATTTCCCTTAGATAGTTTCAACTATAATGTAGTTAACTTGTTGTCGCTCCCACTAAAAGACACCCGGGTCAGATAGGGTACAGACGCGAACGGTCGGCGAGAGGAGAAATGAAAATGAAGTGAATAGAGTCGTCATCTAGGCATTTTTATCCCGAAGGAAAGGTAATGTTGCATAAACCTAGGAAAAGATGGATAAGACGGTCGCGAACCAGAGAAACTGAGAAAGGGGGTTGGTTACAACCTGGGAAGGTATTAGCACCTAGATTATCCATCGTACTCGACGGGATCCACGCTTACAAGATTTGTGTTTAAAGGGAGAATGTATGTGCTATCTGTGTGCAAAAGCTGGAAAAGAGTATACAAGTGTCAGTGCAAGAAAGTGAAGGGAAGTGCTCAGGAATGAGGCTTAAAAGAATAATGCTGGAAGAGGGGGAAGAGACAGAGACTTTTGTTCGATAACAGTTAAGTTATTCCTACGTATCCCCTCGTGCAATGAGGAAGTCAGAACACCGTAGTTCGACTCAAAGAGACTGAAAGATAAATTGACTGATGAACTGCTTGCTTGTCTATGCTCAAGTGTATGACTTGTCTGGCTCAAGTGCTAACTATCTTGCATTAGACGAAAAATTAAGCTCTTATTTTTTGGATTTCTTAGGTCACAAGCAAAGAGAGAATATCAAGAAATTCCAAAGTGAAACAAGCTGGAAAAACATGGGAACTTGAAATTGAAGAACACATGGAGCTACATGGAAATTATAAAGATTCAACAATAATTCCTTGCCATTGTTATAACTTTTGTGGGTTTAGAATTAGAAAATTTGTATCAAAACCTTAGAATGTAATGACTTCCTAACTTCAAACTTGTTATGAACTTGTCACTTGTAGACTTGTAATATCTTGAGTGAACTTGAATGATGTTTGAATCATAAACAAAAAACTGAATTAGAATGGACTTGGAACTTTTTACATGATTGATATTTGGAATGAAATTGAAATTTTTATTAATGAATTTTGATTAATCTTGTAGTCTTGAACATGAGTTTGGAAAATTTGACATGAATTCACAAATATGCCTGAACTTGAGATTACCAACTTGAGTTTGGATTTGAATTTGGAGATTGGATTGGTAACTTGGAAATAGTAATTGAAATAGAAATTGGAATTGGAATGAGAATAAATTTTGAAATGTAGAAATAAACTTAAACTAGAAATTGTGATTAGAAATTAGAAATGAATTTTGGAATTTGAACTGAACTTTGGAAACAAATTTGGACAATGAACTTGGAAATAAATTTGAACTCGGGATTAAATTTGAAGTGAAAAAGAGAATTAGAAATTGAAAATTGTACTTGGAAAAAGAAGTTGAAAACTATGGCCTTCCAAGACATGATGTAAGGGCCAGAGAATGAAATGAGAAAGGAAGGGGTGTACCTGCAAAGCACTCCAATGCTTAAGTCAGAAGAGGTACAATATGGTATGGTTAATTCAAATGAGTGAGAATACCTGACCCTTTGCTGAGAAAGGGTATTTATAATGTGCCCCCAGCGCTGGGCCAAGGCCCCTCAATGGGCTTAATCTAGCTAGGCCCATGGAGGAACTGGCAAGGGACGCGTAAGAAGCGTGAAGACCTAGACAAAAGGTCTGCCCCTTGGTCCAACTGCCCCTATCTTTCAGGAGATAATAAAGGGCTGTTGGGTGACATGGCAGATGAGCTGGCAGACATACTCTCCGCTCGTCCTTAGTGTATGCCCGTCGCATAAGCAAGTGATTTATCCAAGAGGTTCTCCTGCTCGAGTATATGGGCCCTTGCTCGACATGCACTGGGCCGTAGCCCTATACATTCTTGCGGCCCAGTCCAGAACACTTAGTATTAGGAATAAAAATAACTTGGAAATGGAATTTGAAATCGAAAATGGAAATTTGGAATTTTGGAATGACAAAACGAATGCAACTTTGTCATCAATTCCGATAGCAATGATGCAAAAAATTTGAGGTTCAATATGACTTAGTCGAAAAACAAACCTCGAGATTCAACTAAACCAAAACCATAAAACCAAGTGGGATTAATAAAATCATGCTAATTGACACAAAAGTCAACTGAAGCATATTTTCCTTTCTTTTGCAAGTAACAAGCAAACTAGTTCCACAAGAAAAAACATATGAACCAAACATCAAACATCTGAACCAAACATAAACTATTCTAGCCCCCAAACAAGCACTCACGTGATATGAAGGTCTCAAACAAACCATGATTTTCCCTTGATAACCCTAATCCATCTTGTGAGACTATTTCTCCAATTTGAGCCTCCAGGAATTAAATTAAAGCTTCTTACACCAAAAGATCAAATCTCCAACACTTGTCACAAAACCAACAAATCCTTCTTAACAATTCTTACAAATCCAACATGCCTGATATGCACCATGGCATGTTAATGATAAGACAAACGAATGAAAGTTAGGGGTAAAATTTGGGGTGTGACAGTACCATACCATCACAGGCCACCCTTGTACAAAGTAATATCATCAAACGATCTATGTTGTCAGTGATTGAGTCCAATCCATTAACTAAGATTTTACATAATGGATGGATTGAATGAATTATTTAGTGGATGAATTGGATAAATAATTGTTTAATGAATTTAATTGCCACCTCTAGCTTGAACAGTAATCCAACCTCCAGTCTGTCTGCAATGTTCTGTATGACTTCGATTGATTTGAATATGAAGTCTTGAGAGATCCAAAACATCTCCAGTACAGAGAACTAGTCTTGTCAAATAATCAAGAGACTTATGATCGCTTAACTTAAACAAGAATAAACACACGTCAAAGGATTTAGTTGATCAAAGAAAACTTTGATTAACTTCTTTGATTAACTTAATCAATCACGGTAGAAATCAGTTAAAAATAAAGTAAAGTACTTAGTGACCTAAATTCTAAGAAAAATCAATATCATGATCCTAATTCTAAAAAATGGTACCAATTTGATTATTTTTATTAATTCACCAAAAATATGAAATACATGTGAAACTAAAGATCATAAAATCCTATTAAAAGGTTAATCCTAACAAATTAATTATTTAAATTCTAAACAATTCAATATTTGACTGTTATCCAAAAGAAATATGAATGGAAAATCAATTAGCAAAATAATATCTAACTATCATCTTCTAAGTACCTTCTATATTAAAATATTCTAGAATGAAATTAAAAAATGAAGTCAAAACAATCAAAGAGAATTAAATGAAAAAATAAAGAAAGCATGAAAAAAAAAAGAGAGAGAGAAATATAGAGGGGATGCAGCGTAGTATGTATGTGTATGTAGCAATTCTAGCATGGGCTTGTACAGAAAAGCCCAAAGCCATGAGGCTATATCCAAGAAGGTGGGTTCAGACTAAAGTCAATTGTTAAATGTTGTGAAGTGAAGTTTGGTTGTGTATGAAATTATGCAGGCTATTGTGTATAGTTGTTAGATGTTTTAAACTTGAATAAACCTATGGATAATTGTGGTATTAAAATGCTATCAATGTATGTTATGATTTGAAAAAAAAAAAATGCTTGAACTGTTTTATTGAATGTGGTAGCAGTTCTCTTTATTATGCTGATTGTATTGTGTTTGTGTGGGGTGGAAGGGCAAGGTTGGGGATGGATTGAAGACTTGGAGTTTTGGCAACATGAGGGCTACACATAGTTATGTCATAAGTTTGAAGATTTGGGTGAAAAATGAAGAATAAAGCTTGGGAGTGAAGAAACATGTTGTAGTTAGGGTTACAAAGTTGACTTTGATATACTGGTTGACCAAAAAGTCAACCGTGATCAAAGTCAATGACCAAAAAGTCAACAGTTGATCAAAGTCAACTATAGGTTATAGTTGTAATTTTTTTTAAGGTTTTGGACTATGTAGCACCGACACCTCTGAAAAATGGTGTGTCCGTGTCGGACACCGATACTTACATCGACTCTTGTAATTACCTTTAATGTATTCATTTTTTAAATTATTATCGACCTTGCCGTGTCGGTGGTTTCAATGTCGTGTTTGGGGTGTCCGTACTTCATAGGTTTTGGACTTTTGGATCTTTGTAATGGCTTGTAAACTCTAGTGACTTTGTAAATGAATTTGTGGTTTGTATGGTTTGTGCTTAAATGAAATCTCTTTCCCAATTGTGACCTATGAATTAATCTTTGTGTAAAACACTTGATATGAATGAACCTCAATGAATGGACTAAAGGGCTGAATGCATGGCCAATGAAACCACTGCAAACCTCCACAGATGATCCCCATAATCCCTGCAAGTCTTGATCAAATCCCAAAACCACAAATGCAACACACATGACCCATAAATGCCAAAAGTCATCAAATTATGGTTTTATGCCTTGGTTCATAAGATGATCTTCCCAACTTGAATGCACCACCAAAGCCCCTAGGGAAACCCGAACTCCTTGTCTATTATGCAACCTTTTGAATCTATGATGCCTATTTAAAAATGTAACTGCAGATGGATGATGTGAATGAATTTATGCAGATGAAATAAGGTCATGATTTGATCGCCGCTCAGATATACCCATTTTGGCATTGTGATGAGTGATTCAGAAACAATTTAACAAAGACTATTACAATATGAAACTACACAATAGTGAAATGGATTTTACTTTCAAATTAGTACATATGGTAGAATCCTTTTGCAGACTTAGTAGTATTCTCCTCTAATATAATCACCGAGTCGCTTCAATTCTCCATCTTGTTGCTCGGTCACCGCTCGCACAACATCTACAATTGAAATCATACCAACTATTTTCCCATCTATAACTGGAACATGCCGAATGCGATTTTCTACAACACAAAAGTAAAGTGTCACACATAGTTTTTCAATATTTTGTCACATAGACATTTTGTGTATGGAACAGTTACCTAACATGAGTCTCATTGCTCTTAGAATGTTTGTATCAGAGGTCACAGTTACCAGGTCATTCTGTTACATATATGTAACCATATCAGTTAAATGTGAAAATGATAGATTGAATTAATCATAATGAAAATGTGAGAAAGAATATAAAATAACCTCATCAGTCATTATTTGACCGACTCGTGTGTATAAAGGTGATCTTCCTTGTGCAACTATTTTCTTCAAGCAGTCTGCATAATCATGCATGCAACTCGTATTATCATTCGACGCTAAATTAAACTTATTATAATGAATGATGGTTTATGAAGCACAAACTTCGACGTGAACATCTGATACATTAGACACTGACACTGATACATGTGTAACGAAACACCTACCTCTTTCTGTGACAATGCCGGCTATGTCCTGGCCCTCTGGCTTCAGTACCACCAATGATCCAATATCATTTTCAGCCATCTATTATATCATTATATATTTGATTAAAAATCTTTTACTTCTCTGTCACTATTATAAGTAAATATTCTATTTTCAAGTTCATTGAATAATCAATGTATCTGATATATATCTTATGACCAGAGGATGTATGAGTTGATACTTAAATAACAATGAACAAAAAGATATAAGAAAACAAAATTGAAGAACTATCTTACATTTCTCATTGCACTAATAACAGCATCATCAACTCTACACCAAAGCCAGGAACCCACTTTTTCTTCCCCCTTTGTCATTAGCACCTCTGAAACTGTAACATTCTCCAACCCTTTCTGCTGCATGGGTGGAGAGGATGTGATAAATCCAAACCCAGAAGATATTTTGTTAAGGTTAAAAATTCCATTCCCGTGGAATTGTTGAAATATCGCAGCCCTCGGAGTGTTGCGATAAGGTCGCAGTATCCGGTAAATCCCTTGCATTGTTCTATTATTCACTTATTCTGTTAAATCAAAGTTTAAATAACTTATGAGTTCTTTTCTTGCGGGAGAATACAAAGAAAAGAACTTTACTTTATGATTTCTTGCACATAGAATTTGCCAAACTTTTTGGATGATGATTTCCAATTGAATATGCTAGGAGTTTCTTTTGTAACAAGCAACAGAAATATCTTTCCTCTCCAACAAGATTTAAGAATGTGTTAAGCATCCAAGGTATATATTCTTAATTCTGAGTATATAAACGAACAAATCAACCAACCTTTTTTTCCATGTGACAGAAGATAAATCATCAAACCAAACATTATCCATGTCAGGAATAAAAAAGAGGCAATTTCGTTTTAGAATCCCGTGGATATCACGTTCTTCTTCCACGGGTTCTTCTTTTCATCGAAAACAAAGAGCAAAATCTTCTTCACAGCCTCTTCCTACACCAATTTCTGAACCTCAAACAACTCTAGAGAGAAAAGTTATGTTTGCGGTCTCAACATCGAACCCTAGTGAAAATAACATCGAAGTACCAGCAATACCGATCACCTCAAACATATCAAGCTCCGCCATGCAAAATAGTAGTACGAGTACGAATGATGATGCAACAAATCTTGTTAGTAGAGTCGCTACTGTGAATCCAGTAACACTGCTTCCGACAGATGACAAATCAGTTAGTATTGTAACTCTAGCAGGTGACAACAGAGGCGCAACAATGCATGTTGCAGGTTCACAATCTCAATCAACAAGGAAAAAAGGTTCAATCCAAAACATACACAGAACCAACGAGAAAGAAGATAAAGACGAAGCGGGAAAAGCATATGTTAACAGTAACATACAGAGTATGAATAATTCATTCATGATTCAAGGTTCAGTAACCGGACGAGACCCTGGTGTTCGCGTCATTCTTCCCCAACAGCCTCAGCCACAGCCACAGCCTCAACCTCAGCCTCCGCCTCAGCCTCAGGTTGGCCGGGTAGAGAAGTTACCCTACCAACCAAGGGTTAGAAGACGATGCCTGAGAGGACTTATGGTGGAACCGAGTGATTCGGATCCTGAGAATCCTGATAAACCTCGACGTCATGGATGCAAATTCAGTTGCGGAGATGTTAGAAAAGATAAAGAAAAAGTGATTCTGTAAATAAATTCTAAAGACAAAAGTATTATCTATTCTTATAAGTTATAATCCACTTGAGATATCATACCAGGATTTTGATTTTTCATGTTGACAACATCCAAACTATGTACTGTTAATTTTATTATTTACAGTTTAAGAAAAATAATATATTTTGTTGTCATATTTTGAAGTAAAATCACTCAAACAGAAATGGTTTGTTAAATTCAAATTGAACAAAACCTGAATCAATAAGACCTGTACAAGAATAAAGGGAAAATACCTATAATTTAAAAACTCTAAATAAGGTGGAGAAAACTCAATTAGAAGTGAAGGTTCTTCTGGTGAGACTAAAGATGAGAAGAAAATTGAGGCTCTCGCTTCTAGCTCTTAAGAAAGTATTCCCTATGAAAATGAATTTTGAAGCATCGTGTATGGTATGTTTAGTAGTAAATTAGAATTAGCATATGGCAGCAGCATAGTAAGTCAGTTTATAGAGAATCCCAGGCCGACTCATTGAGATATTTTGAAGTGGATGTTGAGGTATTTGAATAGTTCATTGAATGGTGATTTAAGATTCTCAAAGATGATTCAATTAAAAGACGGGTTAAAGGATTTTGTGAATGGAAACTATGTAGGAAATGTGGACAATAGATATTATTTGTATCAATTTGTGTCTACATTGTTTCGAGCAACTATAAATTGGAAAGCAAATCAACAGATGATAGTTGTTTTATGTGCAACTCAAGTAGAATATATAGCCCTAGTGGAAGGGGTCAAAGAAGCCATATAATTAAGCGGTATTATTGGGTAGTTATCAATCACTCAAACTTATTAGAACAGAACATACATTGTGATTATCAAAGAGCAATACATTTGACAATAATGTTTTATAATAAGCCAAAGTACATTAAAATATGTTTGCACTTTATTAGAGACATGATATAGTCAAAGAAGATTCTGATGGACAAAATTGTCCAAATGTGGTCGAACATAGGACTAACACTTGGTAGTCCAAAAGTGGTTGCCCATAAGACTAATACCTGGAAATCCAAAAGTGGTCACTCACTTGACTAGCATCTGGTAGTCCAACGAGGGGAGAAGATCCTATATTGAACTTATGTTCAGATAGTTCAAATAGTCGGCCAAAAGAGGACCACATTCTTCATGATTTTTGTAATAATAAGTCTTCTTTTGACCATGTTCCTGGTCATGGACCTAGGACATAATTGACCACTAACTCTACAACCCTATGCTCAAGAGAGAATTTATAAATACCTCTCCCCCAAATGGGAGAATGGAGATATCATTACATCCTAAAAGCATATTGCTTGATCATAACTCACATTTAGGGATGTCAATGGAGCAGGACAGGGGCGGGGGATACATTCCCATCTCAATCCACGCCTTTGAATTTACTCTCCATCCCCGTCTCGGGTCCCCGCCACGGGATAATTTTTCCCCCTATCCCCGTCCCCACGGATTCCCGCGGATCACCACAGTTTCTACAGAGATATATAAATTGTAAGATCAAGCGCTTACCACTGCACTAAAAGCAATTGCTTTTAGTGAAGACGCAACTTTATTTCCTTATAGTATAGAGTCCTCAAGGGGCTGCGCCTATTAAACGTCATGAGTTGAGTTGTTAAGCCCATCGAATCCCTAAGGGTGACGCTGAATTAATAAATCCAACAATCACCACCCCCCCCCCCCCCCCAATGTCAGTCGGGGGATTCGAACCCATGACCTTGCTCTGATACCACTTGTTGTTTTCTGTTTGAATAAGAAGGAAAAGAAAGGTGACAGAGAGAGGGAGTAGTGGTGCTAAGATAATTTATTATTCAGTGTAGTAGGTTTTAAATACATAAAAAGAAATAACTCAATAGAACCTAGTGCTCCATAATATTAGGAACCACTACTAGAAAATAGGAAAGAAACTTATGCAACTGAGAATTTATATAATAATAATAATAATAATAATTATTTTATTATTATTATTATTATTATTTATAGACTTATTCAAACTAAACTTTGACGGCATCTAAAAACAACGTGTTCAACATAAACATAAATTTTTATTTATTAT